>CAIGRB010103876.1:38677-69315 GCA_903798255.1 Fraxinus quadrangulata | reverse complement strand
TAAAGTTCTCTAACCAAGGTCTTCTAGAGGTCATATGGAAGGTGCACCCTGAGTCCATAATCCACTCACTTTCCTGACCACTTCCATCTATACAATCGACAGTATTCAAATTAGAAGTGGGTTCAGTCACCACATACGCATCAACAGTCGTCTCATCCAGGGGCTCAACTACATTCCCCTCATCCACTCTAGCATCTCTCTGATTATTTTTCTTCTTATAACAGTCTTTTATAAAATGTCATGTCTTACCACACCCATAACACTTCATATCTTCACTCCTAGACTTAGATCTAGATCTCCCCTTCCTTTTGTTCTTAAAGTTATTATGATTACCCCCTTGATGATTCTGACCATTAACTTGCATAAACATATATCTACCCCTCACAAACAAACTCTCAAACTCCTTATTAGTTCTATCAACCTTAAGTTCTAATTCTTTAATTCTTACAGAATTAATCACTATCTCAGGAGTTAAGGNGAAACTTTATCCCCAGCATTAGTGATATCTTGAACTAATTTATTAAAGGCATCAAGATTATCATTTAAATCCTTAGACATATCTATCTTAAAGCTAAAGAACATCTCTAAAAGGAAGAGTTTATTAGGTAGACTCTTAGACATGTACTGTTTTTTAATTCTTCCCAGCAGTATCTTGTTTACCAACTTTTCTTAACACTTGATCAAACAAATGAAGAATTATAGAAGTGTAGGCAAGTTCATCAGATTTATGTTTTTGGTCATTAGTCATAGTAACAAGAAAATCACCAGTTATAACTTTAACAACTTTCTGTTGAACTAGGACCCCTCTCATTTTTTGCTACCAAATAGGAAAATCCCTTTTTCCATTAGAAACTCCAAGTTCAAATGTTGTCATTGTCATTTGAAGTCTTTAATCAACACAAGAAAAAAGATTTAAGGTCTCGATTTAACAGAAAAGTAAAAATCAGGTATTTCAAAACCAATAGAATATCACATCAGGCCTCAGTGCAACACAAAAAACAGAAATGAAATATCAAGTTTCCAAAATAGTAGACTAACAACACAGTGATCAACTTAACAGTGATAGTGAGCAGTTTAATAAACAGTGTATCAATTTCAAGATCAGCAGTAAGATTAAAATAGCCACAGACCACAAGAATTCACAAAGAAATATGCTACAGAATATTAAACCAATTAATATCTAGATCTACAAAATAATTACTAGTGTTAGAATCCACCGGGATTCCATGAGATTCATGATCTCAGGTCAAGGCTCAATTCTAACACTAGGGAACAATATAGTAGGGAAAATCTAGGGGGGGAAAGTAAACAAAAAATGATCAAGATATAATGACAAAACAGTAAAAAGTAGTGTTAGGAAGATATCACCAAGAAGGGTTCGAAAGAACCAGCACCAAGCAGGCTCAAGGGACCAACACCAAGCAACTCGAAGCCCAGGCTCCAAGCACCATTCACCAGGAATCAAACCCCCTCACAGGAACACAAACAGAGACAAGAATCAGTAGCCAAAATAAAAGGGAAAGAAAATTAAGGTTTTTGCAATTTAGATCGAAGAATCGAATGTCAACTAAAAATTAATTTTTCAGCGATAAACTCTCGATCGAAGGCGTATCTCAGACTCACAAACGCTCTGATACCACTTGTTAGAGTCAAGAACCAACAATTTCAACAACGAAAGCAAAATGGTACTCACCAAGAACCCCAAAATATCAACCACACCAAGTAGTATAACAGAAATTATAGGGCTCGAAAATTATCACATTGAACCTGTCTATATACTAATGAAACAACCAACAAAAACCACAAAACCTTCAAGAAACGCACAAAACAGCTACTACAGTGAACCCTAGAGATCAACACACTGATCTCTTCTCTCAAAACCTAGGAGTGAAAAATTACCAAGACTAAACACTCAGATTCCACCTAAAATCAGAAGTTTAGGTATACACAAAGTAGAGAAAAATCACAAAGAAACGAAAGAACGAACTAGACAGAAGATCTAGAAGCTTCTAACAGAACAGAATGAAATTCACACCAAAGGAATGATGCTTCAGCTGGTATATATAATAGCATACCAGCACCGTAGATCAGGAGATCATCCAACGGTCCAGAGCAGCTGGATCGGTTTGACTTGGGCTGGAGTTTTGGGCTCGGATCATTTGTGAGTTATTGGGCAATGGCTTTGATATAAACATTTCCATCAATTTTTGCCTAGCCCTTTTCATCATTGCCCCCAAAGTGTTAGAAGTAAATGTCACAAATGGCATCACATTCCAACATACACTAATTAAACAATGAAACTATTATGGAAATAACTATAAAACATCTGAAAAATAAAACAATTTCATATCACAGAAAATAAACATTTCAACATCTCATGAAACTAAGAATATTTGATTCTGAAAAAAGAACTGCTTTCACAAAGCAATTTTGTTGAATTTGACTATGAATAATGTATCTATGTTAATACGGAGGGAAAAGGAAACTCTTTTCTTACAAAAATTTTTAGAAGTCTGTATTTTATCTTTCATTACTCTACTAGGTGCAGCATAGTTCAAAATGTAGAATCACATAAACATATTTATCATACTAGATTAATTTAGATCGAACCAAAATACATAATAGCGACCCAAATATATATTCCTAGCCCTAATTATGATATATAATTTTCTTTTCAAGATAAATTAAATATATCCTAACCACAACCCGAATATATTACGAGCCTGAATTATAATTATTAGAATACATTAAAATTTAGATTATCAAATATTGCACATATGTTAATTTTGTCGCGTTCTAAATTTATTGTAAGTCTTCAAAAATTATAAGAAGCAATTAATTATCTAATTGGTAGTCAAATAATTAAATAATGAATGGGTATGCAAAATTAATCGTGAAACACAAGAAATAAATTAAACTATTAGTTCTAAATTAAAACAAATAAACAATATGGTTCATCTTCTTCCACTAAAAAAATGGATCTAGCCTAATATATTAATATATAAATTACACGAAGAATAATAGAAAAATATCACTAATATCATGATAGAATGCAAAAATCTTGATTTTCAATTCCAATGCTGAATTTTTCAAAATCTTGTTGTAATTAACCTTCAATTCTTTGCTAGGATTTGATCTCTTCTCTCAAAATATAGCAATTGACATATTGTTCTTGATGAACTTGATGATATTCTTGTATATGAAGAGGAAAGATAGGGGTCTTCAATGTGTATCTCTTGTTCTCTATTTATAAGGGTTGAATTTAGGTCAAGAAATCATCCCAAAGTTGTTGTCAATATGAGTTTGAATCAAAAAAGTAAATTGGATCATAAGCAAAAATTTGGCCCGGGCATGAGAGCGAGCATGCTGAATGGCTCTCGGGTCAAGAAAATTGGTGTCTCGCGCCCGCACCGTTTCATGTGGTGTTGTCCCTGAGCAGGATTTGGTGTGTTGGTCATAATTTTTTCTCTCGATATCCAATTGACGTGATTCAAAATGGTTGGAAAGATAAGTCAAAGGTCAACAATTCTTCTATAAATACAATTTTTACAATTCGAAATGTTTGCTATCCGAAAAATGCGTCTCAAGTTGCGGCTAAAATTCAGAGCATAACTTTTTTAGTTGAAAATCAACTTGTGAGAATACTTCAACTATATTTCACTCAATTGATCTCTAATTGCATCCAATTAATCATATGTGATCTTCAATCATCATTTATGGTCCAAATCAACTATTGAATGTTTACACTTTGGTCCCCAACTTTTAAAAATTCAATCTTTTTTTTTATATATATCAATTTCAATTTCTCACCACTATAATAAACAATGATTATTAAAAAGATAAACTACATTATATAAGTAAAATATATTTTACCTATTTTCAATTCAAACAAGATCATCACGAACAATTTCCTCCGTAATTAAAGATGCGCATGTTGGCGACACTAATCAATAGTTGAAAAAGGAAAAACCAAGGTTTTAAAATGCCCAGCCGGTTAAAACGAAAAAATTGAGAACCGAGACCAAAACTGGTCTAATTAGACTTATAAAACATCTAATTAAAACCCACCACAAAACCCGTTAAATTGGTTGGCTTTTGGAAAATTCGTGACATGTTCCGGGTTTAACCGGTTTAATCTATGTAAATGTATAATTTTTTAAATCTTTAAATGTATATTTTTTAAATTTTTTAAAATTATCGATTTTATCCCGCTTCAACCTTTTGACTTAACTCTTTCTCTTTTTCAGATCGATGATTAGGTCGATTTTTAAAACATTAGTAAAAACAAGATTAAGATATTATTGCGCAAGTCAAAATCTAACCCCCTAGAAACAAAAACAGTGCTATAAAATAATGAATTTATTAATTTGAAAATGTAATCATACTTCTCGTTTTCATTGTCAAGTTTCAATGAATTACATTAAAATTGAGCAAAATACGTTACCGATTTCTAATAAAAAATGATCCTTTTTCCACAGGTTAATTCTTTTCGACGTTATGTATGTTATAATGACAAAAAAAAAAAAAATCTAGATTTTGTATTTTAGAAACAATAAAACTTAACCCAACGGTAAAATTTCCCAATGGGCTTGTAATTTACAACTGGCAAGTTCCTAAAATCTGAACCGTTTATACATTCTTAATCCAACGGTGAATATGAAATTGATGAAATATGACCGTTATGTAGAATTCGTTTATATATCCCCTTGTTCTTCGGAGAGGCAATGAGTCTTCTGGGTTTTCTATCAGTTTTTTAGGCGATGAGTCTCAGGGTTTTCCTGTGAAGAAAAACTAGACAAATTATTTTTGAAGATGAATTCAAGTACTATAATAATTTATATAATTTCTTTAGCTATATGATTATCATTTTTGCTATACATGCCTAGAATGAATCCTAAAGGATAGTTTAAATTCAGGGTTTTGTTCTTTGGTCCAACTGCTGATCAATTTGGATTTCACTGGATTTTTTTTTTTTGGGTGAATTTACTGATTTCCTTTCATATATGGTTCTTTCTGCAATTCTGACCGTTGTCACCTGGTTTTTTAATCAAGAAGAACTAGACAAGGATTTTGAAGATGGATTCAAGTGCTGTTCCAGAGCAACCGAGAAGTAAGTTAATAATAAAGACGGGTCAGTCACATTTTCACGATATTTCTATATTTTATTTGGCTATATGATGATAAATCGGGTTTCAGTGTATTCTACTTTTTGTGAATTCTCTGAGTGTTTTCATTGAATCTCTAAGTTTTCGGATTCAACAATTATGTTCTCTCTTGTTTCTATAATTTCTTTATCTTTAATGTTCTTTGTTGGTTCATTAGGATGAATCTTGTAAGATATTTTCTGGATTGAATTGATGATCAATTTTGGGTTTCAGTATAGTTATTTCAGTGAAATCTCCCTTTCATTTAATGTATGGTTATTTCAGCAATTGTGTGCCTAGAGTGATAATGTTCTCTGTTGTTTGCGTAATTCATTTGTCTTTACAATTGCGTTCTTTTTTGGTGCATTTGGATGGATCTTGAAGTATTCGTCCTTTGGGATTGATAACCAATCGGGGGGTTTGCTGTATCCGTTCTATGAATTTTTATATGTGCTGAATCTTAAATGGAATTTGTATTTGATTTGAATATTGATATTTTGTGGGTGGGGTTTCCTTTTCATTTTATATGTATGTTTACTTCAGCAATTGTGTTCTGTATCATGTTCGATGAATTTTTGTATGTGCTGAATCTTTAATGGAATTTGTGTTTGGTTTGAATATTGATAAATTTTGGGTTTCCTCTTCATTTTATGTATGGTTGGTTACGTCAGCAATTGTGTTCTAAGTGTATCGTGTTCTCTTTGTTCTAAGATATAAACAAATATGTTCCTTTTGGTGCATTGACTTGAATCTTGAAGGATCTTTCCTTGGTTCAATTTTTCGGTTAACTAGATTTATTTATGTGCTTCTCTGTGGATTTCACTGGATCTTTAATAGAATTTGTGTTTTTGTGTTTGGATTGAATAACGAGGGTAAGTTGTGGGTTTTCTTTTTCTTTTATGTATGCTTATTTCAACAGTTCTGTTTCTTAGTGTGATAATGTTCAAATTCTATTTCAACAGTTCTGTTTCTTAGTTGAAGGATCTTTCCTCGGTTCAATTTTCGGTTAACTAGATTTATTTATGTGATTCTCCGTGGATTTTGCTGGATCTTTAATAGAATTTGTGCTTTTGTGTTTGGAATGAATAACGACAACAGGAAAGTTGTGAGTTTTCTTTTTCTTTTATGTATGCTTATTTCAACAGTTCTAGAATTTGTGCTTTTTGTGTTTGGAATGAATAAGGATAACAGGTTAGTTGTGGGTTTTCTTTTTCTTTTATGTATGCTTATTTCAATAGTTATGTTTCTTTGTGATAATGTTCAATTCTTGTATCGTTATGATTACGTTATTTTTGGTACATTTGGGTGAATATTGAAGGATCTTTTGTGGGTCTTGTTCTTTGGATGAAGATCAATCTTAGGTTTCACTAGATTTATTTTTGTGAACTCTTTGTGGGTTGAATTTTTAATGTAATTTGTGTCTTTTGTGTTTGGTTTACAATTCCTTTTTCATTTTATGTATGATTATTTTAAAAATTATGTTCTCATGACAATTTTCTCAGTGTTTCTATAATTCCACCGTCTTTATGATTACTTCTTTGATGTTGCATTTGGATGAATTTTGAAGGATCTTTTGTGGATTTTGTTCTTTGGAGTGATAATCATCTTGTGTGTGTGTATGATTGTGGTTCCTTTTTGACAAGAGAAAGAACTTGTTTCAACTCTCAAATGGGGAGGAAGAAGGTAGTATCAAGAGGACCAACCAGATTTGAACTTGTGTTGCAGACAGTTGTTAAAGTTCTCATGTAAAAACATGTNTTTTTTAATGAATTACGCTCCCTGTAATCTCTAGATCTTTTCCGTTTACATCCTCGTCCTTCTTCATTTCTCTACATTTCTTGAGTTCAATTCCATATAGCTCACTCTGTAATTTTGAAATTGGTCTGTGATTTTGGTTGGGCTATGACTGAGTGAGCTTCGACCATTACACTTTCTTTTAATGTATGGTAAATTTAGCAATTATGTTTTCTGAGTTCATTTTGGTTCTATAATTTCATGTTTACGATTACTTTCTTTGTTGGATGAATCTAGAAGGATCTTTTTTGGGTTGTGTTCGGTGGTCTAACTGAAGATCAGCTTCAAGTGTCTGTGACACCGAGATTTTTGCTTCAAAGTAAATATTGAATATCAAAATGAGAGATTTGATCCGTGGTAGTGAGAATGGTTTTTCTTGTTAACAAGAATTGTTCCAAAACAGTGAGTGATTCTTGGTCACCATAGTTGTTTGCTCCACTCTATGCTATTTCTTTCATATTGTTTTATGTGATTATTTTATTCATATTGTTAGGATGTATTTAGTTTTTTGTTTTGCAGATAAACATATCCTGTTGTAAGTTTTGAATTTAGTTCACAAAATTCTTTCTGCGCTTTTGATTTATAACATGATTTTTTGAATTTTGGGATTTCATTCTCCAAGTTGCAGGTTTCCATTCATCTACAAAGTTATTTATGCTCTCAGTCTTGTTGTTCCTTCCCTTTTCAGTAAGGAGACCATTAAACCTTTCCAACAGGGCTAGAGATAACATGATTTTTTGAATATTGAGATTTCTTTTTCTGTGCAGGTTTTGATTAATCTGCAGATTTGTTTCTATAGAATTCTTGTTCTTCTTTCAAGTCTTGTATTTCTTCCCTTTTCCACTCAGAAAGTAGATCATAGTCCTTTCCAGCAAGGATTCATAACCAGAATCATTAATCTTGAATGACACTTTCGACATAATAATGCACCCAACATTGTCTCCTATTCTGGTATTCTACTAAAGTGATGTGTGATTTATGGATAGTGATCGCTTATCAACCAGTATTTACTCAATTCAATTCACCTTGCGTGGATCAGTCCATGTTGCAATTTTTTGGTATCTGGTTATGTAATCAATCTGAAAGAGACTTTGTATCTCAGGAATTTGTTAGTTTCGACTTAGGCGAAAAGATTGTTTGTGAATCAAAAGCCTTTTTTGTTGAGCTCATTTCTTTCCAATTAGTGATGTCAGGAAAGTGGATTAGCGGGGAGTAGCAGAGAGGTCTATTTTTGTTTCTCCAGAATGTAGTGGGTGAGATAAAGTACTTTGTATGACAGTTAATATCAACATTTTCAAGCCTTTTTGCGCTTCACCTGGTACCTAACAAAACATTGTGTGAATCATGTTTAAATTTGTTGGAGCTGCAAACACAAAATCTAAATTCACCGAATATGGAGGAGCATTCAAAAAACAGGGATAACCTGCTCATCATGCTCATAATTAAATCTCTGAAATCATTTCCATTTTGTGATAAACACCCACTTCTTAGGTGATTCCATCAAAATTTATATATATATGCATGTTGATTCCATCAAAATTAAGGAGTGGTTGTATATGCAAGTGCTTCTTGAAGAATTTAGTGTGCGGTGTTTCTATAATAAAAAATATAGAACTTAGTGAATTGCTGGAAAGTACTTACGTTGAGGAGCAAAATATGTACGATTTTCCAAAAATACTCTTCTTAATCCTGAAATAAATTCAGATATTCAAGCTAATTCAAATGTTCTTTTTAATCCTGAAATAATTTCAAACACACTAATTTTGATATTCAGGCTAAATACTCCGCATTCTACTTCTCTTTATTATTCTTTTGCTCATAATCGAATGTTTGAGTCAATTCATTTCCATTGTTTTGATATTTCTTATGTTCCGATACTAACCTTCAATGTTATATGCATGCATGCAGATTACATCACAATTAAGGAATGGATGCATTTATATGCCAGAATTTGGTATGCTGTGTTTCTATAAAAAAATAAAATATGCAACTTACTGGAATGATTAGGTATGTAATCTTTAATCTCTTCACATACTATGTGAATCTCTTTAATTTATTTTTATTTTTCTCTCGCTGCTTGATGAGACTTCTCTACATGATTCAAAGTATTTTGTTATTCTCCCTGCATTTCCTAGTTCAACTTGGTAATATGCATGATCAAATAAATGATTGTGTCTTCTAGTTAGATTTTGCTAGGGTTCCTAAAATCCTAAATGAACGATACTCATATTTTCATTTGACTTAGCCATAGGGATATATTACGCTCAAAAGGCATTGAGAGTTTTGTTAAGGGATAAAATCCCATATCAAATAAAGATGAAAATATAAATAATTTATGAGAGTTTGATATACTCTTCTTTATAAGGTAAGGTTGACATTTTAAAATAGAACCACATATCTTATCATGATATTAGAGCTCGTTAAATTCCAACGAGCAATTCAATCCGATTAATATTCAAAAAAATTGAGCACACGAATTTCAAGATTGGTCTGCTCAAATGAGCTACCATCTTGAGGGAGCATGTTAAAGAATAAAATCTCACGTCGAATAAAAATGAAAACATAGACCAATAATAAGAGTTTGAGTCACTCCTCTTAAAAAGATTGACATTTTAAGATGGAACCTCAAATTTTAATGAATTTCAGTTTATCTTTTCAAGAAATCCTAAATGAACGATCCTCGTATTTTTTGTATAAGAAATTCCTTGCACATGTTGGCTTTTGTGCAAGCAGACATGCAGGTGTTGTGACGGCTAAGAACAAACAATCATGTAGCATGCCTTTCGAGTGTATTCAAAACATCCAGCAAGTTTCATTCAATCAATTTCATTTTTTCCTCAAAACTGTTTCCAACCAATACCTTCAGACATTCTGCAATTTGCAGCAGCTTGCAGGATGAGAGAAAATTTTCTCCATCCCTGATGTGAATTCATTAGTTGGATTTTTCCTATTACAATAGTTCTTCTCTCATAGTTCTTTTAAAATGTTTTTTCATGTTTCTATTTTGAAACGGCATAATCTGTAAATCAAATGTGAGACAGGAATTAAACATACATGGAATGCAGTGCAAGCAAGGTTAACATTTTTTGTGCTTAAATATGAAACACACACATTCCTGATTGAAAATGTTAATATGAAGAAACATCGAAAGTTCTAAATTTCTGCTGAGACACACATTGAACCTGATAAAGACAAAAAAAATTGGACCAAATGAAAGGTTATTTGAGTGCATGCATGTCTGGGGTGATATTAAAAAGCTAAACTTGCTTGTAAAAGAGAACCTACAATTTGGGTAATCATCTCATTGTTTTACTTACAATTATTGTTATTTTTTCAGCCTTTCTCCCTCCAATGTTATTATTTATAGTACATTTATATACTAACAAAAGCATCGTGTGATTCATATCTGAAATTGTTAGAACTGCAAACTTGAAATAATATTTTTTGAAAACATCATCTATTTTACTGAAACAATGAGAAGCTCATTGAAGTGTATTTTCCAAAAAATGGCGATATCTGTCTCTTTAATACTGAAATGTATGTCTCTGTAATCCTGTAATAAATCCAAATAACATGATTTCCATACCATGCAGTATAAATACTCTGCATTATCTTGTATTTACAACATAAAAGTCTGGTGCACTTCATTGTTGTTTTTGCTCAAAAGACTTTGTGTATTAATTGTCTCAATCAAATATTTGAGACACTTCATTTCTCTTTATAGTAAACTCCTGTTTTGATACTTTGTATGTGCCTGTACTAATTTTCTTTAATGCTTGTATGCAGTATCAAAATTAAGAAATGGAAAATAGCGAGTGGTGCTTGAAGAATATGATATGTGTGGTGTTTTCATACTGACGAAATGTGGAACTCATTGAGATGATTAGGTATGTCTATTATCTTTTCTCATATTCACGTGAATCTTATTGCTGGAAAGTACTTGAAGCCTTGGATATGATCATTTCATGCTTCAACAATTTTGTTGCTATATTTTACCAATTCAAGAACTCAAATTAGAGTTCTATGGAAAGCAACAACCGTAATCGTATCATTGTATTCATGACTTCTGGTCTCACTATGGTAAGATCATTTTAATTAGTTTTTATTTTATTTTCTATCAACTCATTTAGTATTTCTTTCCTAATCAAAAAGCATATTGTGATTGTAATTGAGTTTTCTAGTTCAACTTGGTAAATGTGTGTGATCAAATAAATGATTTTGCGTGGTTAGGATTCTAAGGATCCTTATTAAATGATAAATATTTTGATTCGGCAACGATAATTATGCTCGAGCAAGGATGAGACTCCTTAAGCTTGACTGGCCCTTAGGATAATTTGCTTGTTCTCGACTTAGCCTTATGAATTATGTTCGAACAAGGTTGAGAGTCCCTGAAGCCTCTATCCTCAGGATCAATGTTGCTCCAATAAGATCAAGACTTGGACTTTATGTGGCTTTAGAATTATACAGAGGTCAAGAGTCACTAAGGCCTTTGTGAGGGAATATGTTCAAACTAAGGCCTCAACTCACTTGGACTTATGTGTAAACTGGGTTGGGCTTCACTCAAACTATAGTGTCAAGGACCGCAACTTTACTCCCAACTTCGACTGCACATTGTAAATATTAGTTCAAATTTGAGTTGTAATTTCCTTTCCATTGTAAAAATTTATTTCAATTGTAAAATAGCTCTGATATTGTTAGTAAACGTTTAGTATGATTCCTCGTTATTTAAACGTCTACTCCTTATCACTTAGGTTTTTGTTCCGCAATCTATTATGGGGGGTATTATTCAAAAATCTTTCAAACTTACTGGTGTTAGCCCCCTGCACTAGCCATTGTAATTTCATACTTTCATTCAATTGTAATTTTTAGCCCTCAAGCAATAAATGATCAATTTACTTTCAATACAATTTTATTTTGCAAGTTTTCTACAAAAGTGGAATACGAAACAGCGCGTGGATGTACTTGAGGTGACAACTGCTAGGTTTGTGCTATGCAGTGGAGGGCATCGAAGAAAAAGTCAAGGTGGCAGAGACGAAAATTCGTGAATTTGTGTCCAACTGGATAAAAGTCGAAAGGCAAGCACAGCAATGACTGAAGATGTTGCAATCATACCTGATCTGCAAGATAAAATGGAAATGTTGAGAGCTCAATTACTAGTACTTCAACATGCGGTTGGCAATGGCAAGCCCCCGCATAAGAGCATGTTCCCAGGTTTAAAATTTTGGAACTGTGTACCTATGGAGGGACACACGATACAAAAGAAGTCGAGAACTTCTTGTTTGATATCACGACTTCGATGAAAGACAAAGCAAGAAAGGTTACAATAGCTACCATGTATCTTAGTGGAGATGCAAAACTATGGTGACAGACAAAAACAGCATATCCTGGGCCAACAGGATCCAAATAAATTCTTGGGATCTCTTCAAAGAAGCGATCAGATCGATTTTTCCTAGAAAATGTGAAATATCATGCACGACCTATACTACGAGAGCTGAAACATACCAGCTCCATCACTTCAGATAGAAGCAAAAGAAGGCCAACTCAATCTTAACATACAGTAAGAAGGTTTAGTTCTGCAAAGACCTTAAATTTATTTAATACAGGGTATGTAGGTCACCCATAGGCAGTTACGCTCCCCGGTATAGGCGAACCGGTGAAATGGTTTCCATTGTCTATACTTTTTCATACACTTTACATTTCGCACCCTAGCCCCAAAAATGGTTTCCATTGTCTATACTTTTTCATACACGTTACATTTCGCACCCTAGTCTTATATGTTCGATTCCATGTACGGATCTATAAAGATCAAGGACAGTGGAGTACCACTAGACAGGAGGCCATTAGGGAAACAAGTCCAGTAGATCTCCAAAACAGTTGGAGATACTGACTGGTCCAGAAAGAACCTATTTTGGAACAATGGAAAAAAGATTTGGGCTGTTCATTTTCTGTGGAGAAGCTAAATCGACAATGTTGCAAACAACCTTTCATTGCGGATTAATCAAAATGATATTTCTCAGTAAATCAATGAGTGAAATTTCAATGATTATAAATTATTAAAGGATTGTGTCAGCAGCACCCGGACTTCTTGTTTGATATGGAACAATAATTTCTTACGACTTCAAAAAATTTCTTTGTTTTTTGTAAACATCTCCATGTATACAGTTCGAGGCTAAAACCCTCAAAGACAGTGGATTCATACTGGATCTAGTACTTTGTATCTAAATAAAGTTTAAAAGAGTTTTTGCTCTTAAACCTTCTTATCAATAAAACTTCATGTCTTCATACTTCTACTCCCATGTATGGATCTATAAAGATCAAGGATAGTAGAGTACCACTAGGCAGGAGGCCGTTAGGGAAACAAGTCCAGTAGATCAACGATAGTGAGGCCATTAGATCCGTACATGGATTGAACATATATGAGTAGAAGTATGAAGACATGAAGTTTTATTGATAAGATGTCTTTCTTACTACTTCGAAGGACAAAGTAAGAAAGGTTACAATAGCTAGTGGAGATGCAAAACTATGGTGGCGAACAACAGGGTCCGAATAAATTTTTGGGATCTCTTAAAAGAAACGATCAGATCGATTTTTCCTAGAAAATGTGTGAAATATCAGGCACGATGGGCACTACGAAAGCTGAAACATACTAGTCCATAACTTCAGAGACTTCTGGTTACTGATTTGAGCGCAACCATGTAAGCCACCGAAGTGGAGGGGGCTCGGACTTGTAGTGAAAAGATCAAAGGACGAACTTGTCTGCAGTTTAGATTACTCCAAGCTTATTTTGGGATTGGAATTTTTTTGTCATATTTCGATTCATTAATGATGTCTAAACCGTGCGTGACCTTTCTCGGCCATGCTGGTAAGGATTTCAAAAGGAATGAACCCTCATTTTTTGTGCACTCTTCGATTAGATGAGATCGAAAAAGCAACTAGCTCAACTAGCTCTATTCCAAAACCCGTCAAAAGGCTCATTGGATTGGAGGACATTGTGCTAGACGAGTTACCAAAGAAATTGTCACCAATGAGGACGATTTGATCATGAGATTGAACTTATTCCGGGTGCCAAACCTCCCGTCATGACATCCTACTGTACTTAGCAAGTATAGTCCTAATTCATTATCATTGATTAAAAATAAAGTTCTACGCACTCATTGATTATTTTTATTAATATATTAGACCGAATAGAAATATAAACATGTTTACAAGTTTGTTTACCAGAGCTTGAAGAGTTTTGGAAATAATTGGGAGAAATGTTGGAAAGTTGGATTATCGTGCATGCGTGGGGCTCCCGTGTTGTTTCAGAAAAAGGTCGATGGTTCTCTTAGAATGTTTTGTGACTATCGAGCCTTAAATAAGATCACTGTGAAGAATAGTTATCATATTTCGCTAGTCATATAATAGTTTTTGCTTCATCTCCCTCTTTGATCTTAACTTGCCAGTATCCGGACCTGAGATATCTTTGTATTGAGAGCTCGGATCAGACAAAATATGGAAGCATACCTTTTGGCTCAACAAACGTTTCGCAACATTTTGTACGATGATGAATCAGTTACTTCACAACCAATTTTGTGGTGTACCTAGACAATATAGTAATCTACAGCGAGACATACTTACTGAATTGACAAAAAAAAAAGATAAAGATTGGAACTGATCATCCCAATGCCAAAATGCTTTCGAAAAGTTGAAAAATTCTATGTAGACACGAACCGTTTGAAGTTCATACAAATGCTTGAAAATTTTGCACTTGGTGGAGTCCTTATGCAAGTATTTACAATGGGATAGTTTTCAGCTTTGCATTGGCCGCACTGGCAGTTTTTTTAATTCATCTTTGAGCCTCCAGATTACAAGATTTTCATTGTTGTCCCGCTCAACAGTTTCATCTTCTTCCTTCTTGTTCTTGTTCTTGTTAATTTCTCAATGATAGATCTTTCGGCACTCAAATGTCAAGTGGTTGCTTAGTGATATCATTCATTGTGAGCTATATTGTTTTTTGAAGCACTCTTAAGATTAATTCACCATTTTCAAAATCCATTAATGCTCGTACAGTTGCTAAGAATGATCTCCCCAAATTTAATAACATGTGTTGAACATCTATATCATGGATGATTTCATAGATGGACAGTGACATCAGAATAATACTTGCTCCAAAATCATTTAAATCATGTGAATTTCCTATAGAGCAAGGTACATTGAAACTGATCTTTAGTTTATGGGGGAGCTTATGTTGTATGATTGCGCTGCACTCTTTCTTTCAAAGCCCAATTTTCATCTACTACTTCTTGAATTGTTTGTCCATCTATACTTTTTGAGGGAATGGGACTGGAGGTATGTGTTTATTGATAGGAATGGTAACATGTGGACTATCTGATTGTTCTCCTTGTCACCCTTTGTTGATTCTTTAGATTGAGCCACTTGTTTCTCGCCCGTGGTAGGAAATCCATCCTTGATCCATTTTTTCTTCAACATGATTTATGGCAACTGAACTCCACTTTTTGTTATAATAGCTTGAACCCATTCATCTTCAGACTATTTTTGCAGTTTTTAAAGAAATAGGTGGCACATATGCTCGAACATGGGTAACAAGTTTGATTGATGGTGTCTCTATAATCGCATAATTAACAGCTTCAACTGTTAATGCATGTTCCCCTGGGTTCTTTTCTGTATCGCTTGACAAGGTACCTTATGTTCCCATTGGCATTATGTTCCGTTGGCCAATGTAGCTGCCATCTACCCCACCTAAGTTTCTAAATTTTGTATAGATGTGTGTACTTAGCAAGTAAATCCTCCAAAGATGACTTTCCTATTGCTGTTGAAATTCTTGTAGGTTACCCTGAATTATAGGTGTTGGAGTAAGGAGTGTTTGTTCTGTGGCCTCTAAAAGTTTTTTGCATAACTAACCTCCTTAGACAGATAAACATGGGTAAAGGACGGCTTGCATAACTAACCTCCGTAGATTGGTATTGGTTTGTGCACCATACTCACATTTTGAGTTAGTTTGTCTAATTTCCTTGTTAATCTATTGGGTTTTCACTTTGCCTCAATTTTTTTTCAAAAAGATCCGCATTATCTAAAGTTATATCCAAGATTGGGGTACGTTTTGACGTAATCCTTGAATATTTCTCATTCTTCTGGATAGCTTTCGATGTCTTTTATCTTGAATGTATGGATCATTTCTGATTTGATGGAATCAAGAAGGCATGAAGAATTTCAATATAAATTTCTGCACCATATCATTCCACGAAATGATGCTCCCATGAAGTACTATGTGTAGTCATTCTCATGCGCCTTCCTTTAATATATGAGGGAAAAGGCACATTGGAAAACCATCAGTTGCCATGTCTTCATGACTGATCACTTCCAAAACATCAAGAATGCTTGAATATGTTCATGAGGATTTTTCAGTTGATTTTCTAGATAACCTGATATCCTAATGATTCTGATATATGGTCGAATATGGAAGTTGACTTGTCCAAAAGGTAGATATAATAATAGTCACATGAGCAGGGTGAGAGAGAGAGAGAGAGAGTGTGTGTGTGTGTGTGTGTGTGTGTGTGTGATTAGAAGTGTAAATAACAACCTAAAAGAAAATTTTGAATACTATATAAATTAATAAGCTTAAATGAAATAATTTATTCCTCGGCAACAATACTAACAACTTTTTTGTGCGAAACCCGCAAGCGTGCGGGATCTTTGACAAGTAATAAATTTAGTGAGTTGAGAGTATCATCCCACAGATAATAAATTTAATTCAAATTTACAAAAACGGATCTAGTCTAACATATTAATATATAAAAATTGGCATCTTGTTCTTGATGAATTTAATGATACTAATTGTATGAAGAGGCAAGATAGGGATCTTCAATGTGTGTGTAGCCCATGTTATCTATTTGTAAGGGTAGAAGTTAGGTCAAGAAATCGTCCCAAAGTTGTTACCAATAAGAATTTGAATAAAAAAAAAAAAAGGAAATTGGTCCCCAATTGCATCCAATCCAATTGATCATAAAAATTCGAAGCATAACTTTTTCGGTTGGAAATTGATTTGTTTATACTTAAACTATATTTCACTTATTAGACCTCCAAGTGCATCCAATTCAAGTGTAATCTTCAATCATCATTTTATAATCTGAATCAACTATTGAATGTCTACACTTTGCTTCCCAAACTTTAGATTTATTTTGATTTTGCTCGTTTTTCATTTATTTCTTCCAATTCCAACAATTTGCATTGAGTTCGACTTAGCAAACATAATTAAAATATAATTAAGCTATAACTCATCACTAACAAATACTCTAATTTAATGGCCAAGATAAGGTACAAAATACACTTATTATTAACTAAACAATAAAACTATTATTGAAATAACTATAAAACATCTGGAAAATAAAACAATTTAATATCACGGAAAATAAACATTTCAACATCTCATGAAACTAAGAAAATTTGATCCTGAAAAGAGAATTGCTTTCACAAAGTAATTTTGTTGAATTTGAAAACTTATGCATAATGTATATACGGAGAGAAAAGTACATTCTTTTCGTTCAAAAATTGTTAAAAGTCTATATTTCGTCTTTCTTTAATCTACTAAGTGCAACATATTCAAAATGTAAAATCCCATAAACATATTATTCGTACTAGATTAGTCTAGATTGGATTGAATTATATAAGAGCGACATATCAATTTCCGAATGATACTAAAGTAATTTGATAAGTGCAGTTTCTACACTTATTTGAGGTCCTAAATGATGATATTTTACTGTTCTTTAGATAAAATATTAACTATTTCATTTTGTAGCTAAAACCCAATATTTGATGAAGAATTGGAGAAAAAAATGTAATGATATCGAAAATAGTTCAATTGTATCAAATACAAAGTTCAGGGACTGAAATATAAATACTCAAAAGTTACGTCGAACCTCGCAATTGTTATCAATTGGATGAGGAAAGAAGCCAAAGAGATGAAATATAGTTCAAGTATTATCACATATCAACTTCTAGTCGAAAACATTATGCTTCGAATTTTCAAGCTTACGTTGAGACCCAATTTTGGCATAGCAAACTTTCAAATTGGAAAATTATATTTCTATAAGAATTGTAGCCTTTCGAGTTAGCTTTTCAATACACTTTAAATCACTTCAATCGGACATCAGAAGCAAAAATTATGACAAAATACTAAGAGCTGTTCAATTACAGAAAATTAGACGAGACGCGCGCCCCCAGACCAAAAATGCCTCATCTGAGGCTCCACAAACCCCCAAGGCGTGCGCCCTAGGTTGTACTAGGCGCACGCCTCAAGGCTAAATGGGAAAAAATCTCACTTTTCTTCTTTTGTTTTGGTAACAATTCAATATATTCTTTTTGGCATCCTTTAATACCAAACTCGACCAGAATATGAGGGGAGCTCCATTCGACCTAAATTTCATTATATTCTACATATTTTGGAGGCGAAGAATAAGTTTATACATCAATTCAAGGCGAATCATACAAAGATTTTGAATATTCATAGCCCGATTTGAAGATTTGAGTTAAGAACATGAATTTTTCCTACTTCCATCTTTCTTATTTTTAGGTGATGTTTTTTCAATTATTCTTGTGTAATTGAAGCCTCTGTTTGACACATATTAAAATTTTCATTCTCATTCTTCTACTTATTTTCAACCACACATTCTTCAATAAAATATTATTTTCCATCATATCAATAACTTTTCTTTCTTTTTCAACCACACATTCTCCATCAATCTACTATTTCAAAATATAATTTTTTAAAATAATGTGGCTCAAACACACCTTATAAGAATGTTAGATTAAGTTTTTCATTTGTATTTGATGAATGGTGAACTTTATTGTTTATTTATTTTAATTCAAGAAAATTAGTTTAGTATTTCTTGATTTTTCTTGATTGGTTTGTATTCCTAGTGAACTATTTGATTGTTTGATCATCAATTAGATAATAAGTTGCTTGTTGTAGTATAAGAATACTCACAATAAGTCTAGAACGCGACAAAATCAACACGTGAACAATAGGTATTAGGAATTATATCTATAGCATATGCAATCATGTGTGATAAATCCTATGAAATGCATGTTTTTCATATGAATTTGGACTAGGAATAGGATCGGGTTGTGTTAAACATAGGTTTAATATATCTTGGAAAAGAATATTGAATAACAGTGGATTTATTGATTGTCTTGAATGCATGAATTTGCCAGATTACAAATTAAGAATTGAATTAAATGGAAATAGGAAGATTCACAATTTTAATACAAACATTAACATATTAGAAAAATATCATATTTATTTATTTTCTTAGAGTATAAATTAGTATAAACAACAAAACACAATTCTCTTTTGTTGCGACATTTCGAATTTGATAAAAAAAACTATTGAACTACGAATTAGACATTATTTCTCGTGAGAACGATGCTCTTAACTCACAAATCTTATTACTTGTATAACGATCTCGTACGCTTGCGGGTTTCACGAGAACATAATTCTTCTATTTTCCATTTGACATTTATCAATTGGGTAGCGTATATACACATATCCTACCATACACCTTATAGGCATGAGAGGCACAAGAAAAAATAAATGAATTAGTAACTTGTTTTATAATTAAACGTAAAGAACTAATCGAAAAAAATTCCTTAAGTAGCACAAAGATATAGGGAAGAATCACAGGTAGCAAACATTAAGATTAAATTAAGGTTAATAATGTTTTTGCTAAGGTTTAACTTCATTAAATCTTATGAATAAACAGAAGACACGACCTTTTTTATTTCACCCATGTCTTTTTTATTTCACCCATGTTTGCGCCATTACTGAAGCACATGATCATGTGAATACACTGTTTTCTCTATTAACCTGCAAAGATGCTAAAATGCTACAATATAATGTGTTGTCTCGGCATATTTGTCTTTCTAGGATATATCATTGTATGTAATAGCCATGACAGATCATATGAAATAATTGACCTACCAATTTTCATTATGCATTAGTTCTATAATAAATCTAATTTGAGTAAATCGAGTTTTCAAACGTCTCCCAATAATTGTTGACACATATTGTTTTTTGTTTAGTTTGTACGAAGTGGTATAGGATTTATGTCTACCTCCACCTTAGATGGATTACCTAGAGACAGTAAAGGATAGTGAAAACGTGATGGTAAAATTTTCGTTATATTTCTCTCTTTTCTTATAATAAAATGAACCCTGCTTGCGAGAGCACAGCAGATCAAGAAAAACTATTTAAAGAAGTATTGGAATCCATTGATAGTGCTTAGTACCAGTTTATGTTGCTTTGGGATGCCGTTTGATTGATCTGGTGAAAATTACTTACAATTATTATATTCAAAGCTAAAACTCGTCAAACGATTGGAAGTATTCATGTCACTAAATAATATGTTTCTCATTTCCTCGATTAACCATATATCAAGACATGCATGAGCATGTCAGCAAAGAAAACCGAAGGTTCTCCACCAACTTCTACCCTCAGGTTGTCATATGGGTAGACCTTGGGTGTCTGTAAAGAAAAAATGGAGATATAGCATCAAGCAGAGGAGCATATCGTTGAAGGAAAAAAAATTGCAATGAAACATTAATTTCTCTATGTCGTTTCTTTTATGAAAGTCTAATAAAATCTGAGTTGAACGAGAGAGAATTAGTGAGATTTTATTTTTGCACTTTCTACTTAAAAATTATTACCTTTGCGACTTCTATAAATGTCTTTGGCATTTTGAATACCACGTGACTTTTAAAGATTTTTAAAAACTCTTAATTCAATACCTCGAGACTTTTACGGATTTTTAAAAAGTCTTCAAAGAACACGAATTTTTAAATCTATAGAAATTTTTAAAAGTCCGGATTGAAAACATTTACCTCAATGAAAGAGGGAAAATCAATGGAGTCGCCATGTAGAAGAGCACAAAGGAATCTTGCATTGCCTAGAGGTAGACTGGTCCTATGAGACACGGGCTATAAATTAGTGCACTGGATGCGCAACAAGACATGACACTTAGTCGATAGAGACCCAGGGGAAATTGGTCCCTAACCTCCGTCCACAGGACTATAAAGTTGATGTCACGAAGGAATGAGATGGGATAGTAGGTTTAAAAAATGGAAAGTGAGGGTGAATAACCCTAGGAATATTAATGATACGATAGATGACATCCGAGTTAATCCTCAAAACTTGACCCCTCATCTATACCCTAAAGCTCGACCCACTTACCTCGTGAATATTAGCATAAAACTCTCGGACTATGAGTCGTGAAGGTGGTGTCAACTCACAAAGGATGGGCTCACATTCACATGAGGTAAAGATGGCAAACATGTTCGAAGGAAGATCAGAAAGAGTTACCTCACGCTCTACTAGAAGAGGGCGGGAGGAGAACGAAATATCGATGACCTCCTGGCCAACCGAAGAGACAAACCTCGATCTATCATACAAGGTAGAACTATCCGACTTCTTACTAGCAATGTAGTATGACCTAAAGACATACATGAATGTATGATGTGCACGAGAAAACTCGTAAAATGATGCACATGACAAAAATGCAAAACGTGAATGAACATGCGAAGCATACTGCAGGAAAAAATATGGACCGCAAGTAAGGGACGGAAGGGGATGTAACGCATGGACTCATGAAAGGACGAAGGTTAAATTTTTCGTCCCCCTCAATTTTCATGCAACTCACGATAATTGAGGAATGTAATGTCATGAAAGTGTTTATGGATGTCTATTCTACGTGTTTTGACAAATTCTTGTGGAAAAGCGACAAAATACTTGAGTGGGACAATTAATTTTATTTTTTTTATATGAAAGAACTTTCATTTATCAAACGGATATACCGATTATAGACGATTATCAAGCCATATAGCTTGAAAAACACAATCTGGAATACTATCCAACCAAAACACAAATATCATCTACCAATTTAACATGCCTAGCCAGCTTATGAGCCACCATAGTACACTCCCTGTAGATATGGGAATATTTGCAGTTAACAAATTGGGTAGCTAAACTTTTCACTTCCTGGTACAACACTCCTAAAGAAGAATTTAGCATGCTTTCTGTTTGAAGTGCTTCAATAACCAACTTGCTGTCACTTTCTACCATAAGGTTTTGGATTCCCATATTGACACATAGCTGCATTCCTCTAAATATGGCCAGCAATTCGATCGCTTCACTCTCTTCGACACTTTTTTCAAACTTGGACATTGCCATAATCACCTTACCAGAAGAATCTCTTAATACAGCCCATATTCCAGCTTTCTCCAGTTCCTCAAATGTTGCCCCCATCCGCATTTAATTTCAGAAAGTTTATATCTGGAGGTGTCCGTTTGAACTATTTTCGAATCTGAACACTGTCTTCTTTGCTTTGTTGAAACTTTCTAACATACCCAAAGCATTATCAGCTATCTTTCTTGGATCCAGCCTAATTTGCTCATGCACATATTTATTCCTTCTGAACCAAAAACTCCAAAGCAGCATGAAGAAGGTGTCCAGCTTTGGTACTTCTTTTTTCTCACATAAAGTAAGTGCCTTTTCCTTGATTGATCTGCAATTATTATTGACCAGATCAGGAAAGAAATTATTCCACACCCCTCTGATCATTTTGCAATTTATCACAGCATGGTTGAGGTCCTCAGTTTCTGAATTACATAGACTGCAAATACTCTGCCTTATGATATGTTTTTTCTCCAGGTTTAGAGTTATAGGTAGCCCATCTTTGCATACTCTCCACGCAAAAACCTTTACTTTATGCGGCACTTTCATCTTCCACAAATGTTTCCACAGCAGTTTCTCAGTTGAACCCTTGGATGAGCCTGCTTGCTGCTGTCCAATGTAATTATAGATCATTCTGTAGCAACTACGAACGCTAAAACAACCACTTCTTTCAAGGGACCAGAACATTCTGTCTTCTGCTTCGTCTGGACTGAGATAAATTTTTTGTATATCAGAAACAATACTTAGGTTGAAGAGAGTTCTAAGCTTGTCGGAATCCCGTATCTTTTCATTATGAACAAATAGAGAGTCCACTGTGTCATTCCTGGAGTTTTTCCATACCACATTTCCTTCTGACAACAAAGCACGATGTCCTGGGATCCATTGGTCATGCCAAATATTGACTAATTTTCCATCTCCTATGCGCCATTTGCTCCCTGTTTGAATCCATCTTCTCGCTTCCCAAATGCCTCTCCATGTGTATGAGGGACTATGACCTAGGCCAGCTTTCAAGAAACTGCAATTTGGGAAATATTTTGCTTTGAACAATCTATGGAGCAGTGAGGAATTCTCTTGGGACCGCTGCCACCCTTGCTTTGCTAACAATGCTAAGTTGAAGCATCTAAGATCTTTGAAGCCTATTCCTCCAACAGCTTTATGGTGACACATTTTGCTCCAACTTATCCAGTGGATCTTTCTCTCCCTTCCTTTTTGTCCCCACCAGAAATTAGACATCATACTTTCTAGCTCCTGACAGAAAGTAGTAGGTAGCAGAAAATAGGATATAGTGTAAGATGGAATAGAGAGAGAGCTACAGCTTTCAACAACACCTCATTGCCACCTTGAGATAATAGCCGTTCTTTCCAAGATTGCAGTTTCTGCCATACTCTCTGCTTGATAGACTGAAATGCTCTTTTCTTCGATCTTCCAATAATAGAAGGAAGGCCGAGGAATTTCTCGTACTGCTGAATCTCACTATTACTCCACATATTTTTTATTTCAGTCCTTCTCTCCTCACTAACATTAGTGCTGAATACCATTGCAGTCTTTTCTTTGTTAATCTTCTGTCCTGACACAACTTCGTACTTGCTCAACAGGTGTTGAATACGTCTGTTCTCACCCAAATCAGCCTTGCAGAAAATAATGCTATCATCTGCGAACAGCAGATGGTTGATGTTTGGGGCTCCCCTGGAAATCTTTAAACCGGAGATATTTTGTCTCACTCCTGCTTCCTTTAATAAAGCCATGAGGCCTTCTGTGCATAAGAGAAAGAGATAAAGAGATAATGGGTCCCCTTGTCTCAATCCCCTGGATGGTAATATAGGACCTTTTGGGCTTTCGAAAGCTGTCTTTGCACATTACCAAAAGTATTTTGATTCCACCGCTCCAATACTTGACCACACTCTTTAATTAGAGAGCTAATATCAGCAGGATTGGATAAATTTAGGTTTTTCGCCCACAAATCCTTTATTAGATTCTCACATGCAGCAGCATCCACCCACATGGCCTCAAATCTGAAGGGTTTTACAATCCTTTGGTTAATCCTACTCCTGTCCAAATCCACCCAAATCGGAGAGTGATCAGAGTATGAATTAACTACATTTGTTACCCTCGCTGTAGCGAAAACATTCATCCAAGCAGAATTTGCTAAGAATCGGTCAAGACGTTCCCAAACTCTATTATGATCAGACCTTCCATTACACCACGTATATTTTTGTCCGGAATACCCTAGGTCTCTCAGTTCACAGTCTTCGACAAATTCTCTAAATGGCAGTAGTTGTCTTTCCGATCGCATTTCCCCCCTTTCTTCTCATGGTGAAACAGCAATTCATTGAAGTCTCCCATGAGAAGCCAGGGTTTATCTGAACCGCTATTTAAGCGGCGAAGTAGAGCCCATGTTCTGTGTCTCATATGGGTTTCAGGAAATCCATACACAGCGGACAGGAACCATTTTTTCACGTTAAGACCATCATGCTCAATGCAAGCGTGAATGTGATTTGGAGAATAATTTATCACAGATAAAACAATTTCTGAAGAGCATAGTAATGCTATACCTCATTTCCTACCAACAGAATCAATAGCCAGACAATTACCAAATCCCAATTTAAATTTACAGAAGTCAAATTCCTTTGAAGATAAACGAGGTCTCCTGCAGGAACAGGACGTCGGGATTTTCTCTCCGCACAATGTCAGAGAGTGAACGAATGCCGCGCATATTCCCGAGACCGCGGACATTCCAACTGAGGAGCCTCGTTGCTTCCGGCAGTGCTGCCTAGCAGCCAGGAAGCACTGCCGATAATTCCATGTCTTCTAGCACATTTTCATCTCCATCCTCCGAAGAATCAGATAGTCGTCGCTTTTGGAACTTCAAATTTTCTTCATTTCCTTCAGCCCCCTTCCGTTTCTTCGAGCTTTCCAGTGCCTGGAGAGTATCTGAGGCCGGCGTACAAAGGATCAGATCCATGGGCTTAGATAAGAGTGACAGCCTCTTCTATCGTTTAGCATTTAGTCTTTCGGGCTTCATTGGATTCAGATGAATGGGGCTTGTATCTTTAGGGCTTTCAACATTCATCTGTCCTATGTGATCTTGTTTCTTGGGCCTATTGATATCGTCCAGCCCATTATCACACACAATAGAATTTATTGAATTTAAATTTGATTCGTTTTGATCCTCCCCTAAAAAACCTCCCTCTTTTAGGTGCTCTGATTCCACTCGCACAAATTTCGTCTGTAATTGATCCACATCAATCTTTTCCTTATTTTTCGACACCCATCGGGGCAGTTACCGATTGGGCTTGTGACTTTTCCCCTCCAGATTCTGATTCCGACGATTCTCGACTTCCTTCCGGCGTTACAATTTTACCTCTATTTTCCTTAGTTAAATTTACAGTCGCTGCAGAGGGATCACCTGGACCGAAGTCTGATTTTGATTGTTTTCCTGGAAAGTTTCTTGGTCCAAAATCACCCGCTCGGAGCCATGCACCATGTGGATATTTCATTTGTGAGCCCGCTTTGATGTTTGGCATGGACTGCTAAAATAAAATAAAATTGGAAGAAAAAAAATCACCAATTTGATGCAAAATCACATTTTCTCATCCTGATGCTACCAAAAATCGTACATGTTGATTTTCGAACTCGACGACAGAGAATGAGCACGAACAAGATCTTCCGGTACCTGAAATAAAGGCGTCGATGTGTGTCCTCGTCGCCCCTCCGATGCTTAAGTCAGAGAGAGAATTTCAGAAAATATATATATGCTGTGATTTATGCTAAAAACTTACCTTGATAATGAATGACATGAGAGAGAATTTCAGAAAATATATATATGATGTGATTTATGCTAAAAACTTACCTTGATAATGAATGACAATGATGTATTTATAGAGGTAGGTGCTGGACTCCTAGTAAGACTGCGATGTTGTGATTCGTAGGAGTTCTACTACAATTGGAAGTTGTAACTGAATTGGGTTTGTGTTGTGCACGTGCCTGGGTAGGAGTGGGATTCTGGTGGTAGAATCCTATCCAGGTGAGGTAACATCTTGCCAACGGGGCGTTGTACCCAGGGTAGGACACACTTTGCCACGAAATAGAGACCTGAAAGATTGGGGACTGCCTGGAGTGACGTTGTAGTGCCCTCCTCGAAGGCCGAGGAGAGGCCAACCCGAGGAGTTATGTTCGAGGAGGTCATAACGTGCTCTGATAAAAGTGGGCAATTATTCCTCGGACAATCATGCCCGAACCACACAAGTTAGGATATCATCAGTGGCCCCCGTGCATTCGTGTCAGAACCTCGTGCTAGAGATTCTGGAAGGTGATGCATATGGTAAGCTCAATAGGAACGAGGACCTCGGGATAGGATCGAGTGGCCCTTCCGGTGGACTGCTCAGGAACAGAATGAGGAGGATCATATGTAGGTTCACAGGTCATTGAGATGGGACGGACAGCCTCGAAAATGGATGCTCGGTCCTTGAGGATGGACTGTTCAGCCTTTGAGGAGGGACTGTGCAGCCTTGCCAACGGGCTGTTCAGCCATTGACGAGGGACTGGACAGCCATGAAAATGGACTGTTCAGGTTTGAAAATGAATTGATCGGCCTTTGAGGAGGGACTGTGCAGCCTTGCCAACGGGCTGTTCAGCCATTGACGAGGGACTGGACAACCATGAAAATAGACTGTTCAGGTTTGAAAATGAACTGCTCGGCCTTTGAGGAGGGACTGTGCAGTCTGCCAATGGGCTGTCCAGCCATTGACGTGGGACTGGACAGCCATGAAAAAGAACTGTCCAGCTTCGAAAATGAACTGCTCGACCTTTGAGGAGGGACTGTGCAGCCTTGCCAACGGGCTGTTCAGCCATTGACGAGGGACTGGACAGCCATGAAAATGGACTGTTCAGGTTTGAAAATGAATTGCTCGGCCTTTGAGGAGGGACTGTGCAGCCTCGAAAATAGACTAGACAACTTAGGGTTTGAGGTTGTGTGACGCGTGGCCTCGATGTTCGAGCCTCAAGGCTACTAATAGGGTGGATGTGCGACACGTGGCAGGGCGGACGGCCATGATTAAGGGGCCTTTGGTCTTCTTCAGAACCCTATTAATACCCCCATGCCCCACCTCATTTGTCACCTATCTCCCTCTCAAATCTCCTCGGACGACCTCGACTTTCTGTTTGCTTAAGGTAAGACCTCGAGACTTTTAGATAGCTTTAATTTCTCGTCCTTTAGTTATGTCTACTAGTAGTTCGTCGGCCTCGGGTTCTACGCCCGAGGATCTTGGTCACTCTATAGTTCCGATGGCCGTGCCTTTAGATAACAGGCCGGTCCTTACTTATCCTGAGCTTGTAGGTAGATATAAGGAGCACGAGGTTATAAAAGTCACGAGGAAATTTGGGATAATGTCGGGGTGCGACGTTAGGACTCCCGGGTTTGAGGATAGTATACTTAGCGCTCGGGAGGGTGAGTTTGTAATTTTTAGGGAGGCATTGAGAGGAGGATTGAGGTGGCCTCTTCACCCCTTTTTTATTGAATTCTTGGTCGAGCACTGCATGTGCCCTGGACAGCTCGTCACCAATGCATGGAGGATGGTAATATATTTTTTTATAGCATGTAGGTATTTAGGTATAGTCCCGAGGCTCGACCTGGTTAGGTTAGTGTTAGAGCTGAAAACGTTGTCGGGCTACAATTGTTTCGTTTACATGTCGACCCGAGGAAGGTTTAGGATTCCTAAGATGCCGAGCTCCCTTAAGGGATGGAAGCAGAAGTACTTCTTTGTCGAACCCCAAGACGTCGACCACCCTTTTGGTCCTCGGTGGGCTATCCCAGATACTGCTCGGTTTAATGAAGGTCAAGCTTATTTCGAGGTTTTAGAAAGGGATAGGCAGAGTCTGGAGGACCTCAAGCCATTGTGTCATGACCTCGATGACTTGCTCAGGGACGACGTCCTCGATCTCGCGAACGTGAAAGGATTTGAGGGTAGGACTTAGTTTCTCGATCTCGTGTTTAATTATTATATCTCGATCATTCCTCGAGCTAACGCATTTGTTACTTTTTGCAGAAGATATGCCTTTCGATCCTCGAGCACTTCAAATGGCGGCCAACCAGAAATCTAAAGCTCCTCAGGCCCGTACCCCAGGACAGAGGAAGGGGAGAAAAAGAGCTCGAGCGGATGGGCCCGAGATTCAAAGAGGACCAGGGGAGTCCTCGAGACAGCATGTGCACGGGGGCATGCCAGAGCCTGAGGTAACCCTCGTAACGGTGGCTAGGCTGTCCACCGTTGTCGTCGACTTAGAGGAAGAGCTCGCGCCTAAGTGACCTCGAGGCCATAATGATGACGATAGTTGTGTCCTTATGCCCGATCTCGTGGATAAATACCGAGACGCTGAGCTCGAGGACGGGGTGCGAGTGCTGCAATCCTTGGCGTTGAAGGTAAGCACGTTCTGTAAGTCCGAGCACGAGGGTGCGAATGTTTACTAACACCTAGATGTTCATCTTTGCAGGCTCTGAGTGTCGCTCAAGGGATGTCCTCGAAGGTCAAACTCGATGCCTCCGAGATGACCGAGCTGAAGAAAGCTTTGGAGCTTCGAACACGGCGAGTGGCAGAGCTCGAGCTTGAACGTGGCCAGCTACTGACGAGGCGGCCGAGGTCGAGGCTGAGCTGCGAAGAACCCGAGATGAAGTCGGAGTGGCCAAGGATGAGGCTGAAGAGGTAAAGCTCGAGCTCGAGCATCAATCTAAGAACTTTGAGGCTAGGCTTGCTGAGGCTCGGGTTGAGTCGATTGAGGAGTTTAAGAGGTCTGACGAGCTGGCCTCCCTCAAAGGAGATTATGCTTTGGGGTCTTACAATTATGCGTTCAAACAGGCCCGAGCATACCTCACGGTGAACCTCCTTGACGTAAGCCCCGATTAGCTGCATCATTTGCCCGAGGTCACTAATAACCTCAAGCTTTCTGCCTCTGAAGAAACTGTGATCGAGGATGAGGCCGAGGTCGGGGATGAGGACGCAGTTGACATGCCCCTGAGCCATGATTTAGACTAGGGCTCCCTCCCCGATGTTGTTTTAATTTTTGTCCATGTACATTGCCCGACCTGGGCCACAATGTTTTTGTTTTTATTTGAATCAAATACAATTCTCGATCTATTTGAACGCACTATTCCTTCGATTTTTATTCCCAAGCGTAATGCTCGTTCATGAGCTCGTTCTCGAGGATCATCGAGCATTGAGTATCATTTTGAACAATTGACGTAATTAAGTCATGAACCAAAGGATAATTGAGTTTTCAAGCTCGAGGATCATAAAACTTGAACAATTGACGTAATTAATTTATGAACCCGAGGATCATTGAGTTTTCAAGCTTGAGGATCATAAAACTTGAACAATTGACGTAATTAATTTATGAACCCGAGGATAATTGAGTTTTCAAGCTTGAGGATCATAAAACTTGAACAATTACGTAATTAATTTATGAACCCGAGGATCATTGAGTTTTCAAGCTCGATGATCATAAAACTTGAACAATTGACGTAATTAATTTATGAACCCGAGGATAATTGAGTTTTCAAGCTCGAGGATCATAAAACTTGAACAATTGACGTAATTAATTTATGAACCCGAGGATCATAAACCTTGAATAGTTCATTAATGATGCGATCAAGTTATGAACTCGAGGTTGAGGTGCTCGCACGGGGCAAGGCTTTGAGGTGCTCGCACGGGGCAAGGCTTTGAGGTGCTTGCGCGGGTCAAGGCTTTCAAGTGCTTGCACGAGGCAAGGCTTTCAAGTGCTTGCACGGGGCAAGGCTTTGAGGTGCTCGCACGGGGTAAGGCTTTAGAGTGCTTGCTCAGGGCAAGGCTTTCAGGCGCTTGTACGAGGCAAGGCTTTCAGGTGCTATCGATGTATTGCGAGCGCGGGGCCGGAAATACCGACAAACTTAAAGGTAAACTAAGCACCGGGCATGCAAGCCGACCATATAAAAAGTAAACTAAGCACTGGGCACGTAAGCCGACCATATAGAAAGTAAAATAGTTTCCCTGGGGCATGACCCGTTGCTTCGGCTCTCCTCAAGATGAAATTCCCAACCCTGAACTGCCTAGATCTTACCCTGCGGTTGAAGTGTTTCGCCGTTTTATTCTGGTAAGATGCCATTCTGATGAAAGCTTGTTCCCTCACTTCTTCGAGGAGGTCCAGGTGTTCTGTTGAGTGCTCCATAGGTCCGGGTTCAAGTCTCCCGAGGCTCGACAGTTTGGTCTCAACTGGAAGTACTGCCTCTATCCCAAATGCCAACATGAAAGGGGTCTCACTTGTCGCTGTTTTGTGGGATGTTCTATAAGTCCAAAGTATATAAGGTAGTTCTTCTGGCCAAGCTCCTCTTGCTTCCCCGAGCCTTGTCTTGAGGTCTTGCAAGATAATTCGATTTGTGCCCTCGGCTAGACCGTTGCTTTGAGGATGTGCACCAGCCGTCAGGCGGTGCTCGACTACCAACTCGGGGTTAA
>CAIGRB010103876.1:15259-34057 GCA_903798255.1 Fraxinus quadrangulata | reverse complement strand
TTTAAACTCCTTCATATCCTTGATCTCCATCAGAATGTTAGCCCTGGGAGTGTTAAGACGAGTCAGCGACATAGGTTGCGACTCCTATTTCTGCCTGCCCCTGTTGGCTTCCTGTCGATGATTGAATTCGTGTTGTCTTTTGTGTTCGGATTTATCAGAGCTCGGGTGAGGATTCCTCCTCGGGTTCAAAGTTTCCTCCATGTTGATATATTTTTTTGCTCGAGTAAGTAGCTCGGTCACGAACTTCGACGGGTTTTTCGAAAGAGACATTTTGAAGGCTTCGCACCTTATGACATAAGTGAGGGCAGAGATTGCAGCTGTTATGTGGAGGTCGGGTATCTGAAGCCTTTCCTTGTTGAACTTCGTCATGAAGTTACGCAATGATTCATTCAGTCCTTGCTTGAGCTGCATGAGGGATGTCGCCGTCTTCTTGATACGTTTGCTACTGGCGAAGAAGGTGAAAAACTTGTCAGCCAGGTCAGCGAATGAGGCTATGGAATTGGGCTCCAGGGTAGAGAACCAAACCCCTAGCAACGTTGGTTAGAGTTTGAGGAAAAGCTTTACACATCACGAGATCGGGGCCTCCTGTAGGTTCATGACGTCGGTGTACACGTTGAGATGGTTGATTGGGTCGGTTATTCCATCATACTCCTTCATGCGGGGAAGTTTAAACCTGTTTGGGAGCGGAAACGATAGTACTTCCTGTGTGAAAGGGGTGTTAGGGGTGAACCCCATCGTTCCCTGAGCGTTTTTTTACAAACCCGCAGTTTTTCCTTCCTGTATGATCCTGGCCAGCTCACTTGAGTCCATGGTTACCAACCTTGAGCCCGAAGCCAGGTGAGGCACGCTTGAGGCCCCGGATCCGCCATTATCATGAATTTCCCGAGCATCCTGGGCTCCAACATCGGCCACGAATCCACCTGGTTGTTCCTCTTGGGGTAGACGTTCACGCACTGGGTGAGCATTTCTTTGACCTAGCAACTATGTTAGCGCTGCGACTTGTTGGCAAAGTTCTTCGAAGGCACCCGGATTGACCACCTCCTGTTGGGCTGTTGGTACCGCTGACGATTCTTCTTGATGGGCTTGGGGCTCCGCAACAGGTGGCGAGTTTGGTGCGGATGAGCTCGTGGGAGGAAGACCTGAACGTGTATTGACCATGGCTTTTGGTAGCGGTTCCCACATACGGCGCCAATGATGCTACCAAAAATCGTACTTGTTGATTTTCGAGCTCGACGACAGAGAATGAGCACGAACGAGATCTTCCGGTACCTGAAACAAAGGCGTCGATGTGGGTCTTCGTCGCCCCTCCGATGCTTAAGTCAGAGAGAGAATTTCAGAAAATATATATATGCTGTGATTTATGCTAAAAACTTACCTTGATAATGAATGACAATGATGTATTTATAGAGATAGGTGCTGGACTCCTAGTAGGACTGCGATGTTGTGATTCGTAGGAGTTCTACTACAATTGGAAGTTGTAACTGAATTAGGTTTGTGTTGTGCACGTGCCTGGGTAGGAGTGGGATTCTGGTAGTAGAATCCTATCCAGGTGAGGTAACATCTTGCCAGCGGGGCGTTGTACCCAGGGTAGGACACACTTTGCCACGAAATAGAGACCTGAAAGATTGGGGACTGCCTGGAGTGACATTGTAGTGTCCTCCTCGAAGGCCGAGGAGAGGCCAACCCGAGGAGTTATGTTCGGAGGAGGTCATAACGTGCTCTGATAAAAGTGGGCAATTACTCCTCGGGCAATCATGCCCGAACTACACAAGTTAGGATATCATCACATCCTATTTCACAAACCCAACACGTACTATGCACAAATTCTCATAAACATTGCAAAATAATTCAAGAAATAATCAAAACCCTAAAGTTTCAACATTTTGAAAAAAATTGGGAATATTTCAAAATTTTGCTTTGAATTGATGAATGTATTGTTTCTTCACACTAACTGCTTCAAATTATCCAAATGACGTGATTAGTGTGAGTACTGAACGGTTGAGGGGGAAAGAAAATAATGAGGTAAAAAAACACAGGCCCGAACAGTCCTATTTTTCCTCCACGACGAGCTTTACGGTTTAAACCAAAAAAAAATTATGGCCTCTCGAGCGGGCAGGTCGTGCCTAGAGAGCGGCCATGCCACTACTATTAACGCTCGAGCGAGCACTGGGAGTTTAGCTAGTGCCCAGTCAAAAGTCAAAAATAGCTCCTATTTTTTAAATTTAAAACTCTTTCAAGATTGTTTTAAGAAAAAGTCTAAGTGTACATAATTTGGTACATAATGGTGTCCATACTGTGATGTGGACAAGATCTGACTGTTGATGTGAAAATGTGAGATATGAATTAAATGTTAGATCCAGTACCACGTGTAATTATGGACATCATTATGTACAAAATTATGTGCATGTAGCACTTCACGTATAATTAATAAGCAGTTAACTCTTGGCATATTCATTTTGGACCTAAATAGAGTAAATTATATAAGAGATCCACGTGTGAAAAGTGTCACTAATATCATGCGAGCAAAACTCAAAATCTTAATTTTGTGAGAAATGACATGTAAAATAAATCACTGGTAAATGAATATATGCATCAAATTATGAAAATCGAATCCAATACCATTAAGACATTTTAATCAAAATAGCTCAATTAAGACTTTAATTTTTGCAAGCTTATTTACTCAAGTCATAAAGACTACAAAAAGGAGAATAAGCCGTATTAATTTTCTTTTTAGGGAATATACTATAACTTAGTTCGACTGGTTAAAGATCAATCAATATTCAAGGTCACCTCACCACACCGATGATCGGCATTCCAAATCTCACACACTCGATTAAAACTTACTCATAAGAGTTTAATATCTACAATGTAGAAGTTACATGACGAAACATATACTAAGTTTTACACACAAGTCCTAAACAAATCAATGAAAAATTTCGTTATCGTTCACTAGTTTTACTCGTACTTGGTCACAATTAACATGTTCAAGTAAATCATATGAACTTCTTGTAATTTGAAGTAAATTATAATACTCTCTTCCAACTAATGTTTCATTTCAAGTAGGTGCTCCAAGCATAAAATTATTTGGAATTGACAACATGAATAACATGGTTCTTTAATTTTATATTCCACCAATTGTAAATTTATTTCAAAGATAAAAGTTCAAATTATTTTGGAATGAAATCGAAACATTGTTCCAGACCGTATAACTTGAAACGAAGATCCATCACTGCAATTAGTATAAACATCGTACGTAAATCACGAAAGACATTCAAACTGTTTTTCCATCATATATAGAAGAATCGACATTTCTGTAGTGTACGAACATTTACCAATTACGGGATAGCACAAAATGTATATTAAGAAAATGGGTTCCAAACACCTGTACATTCCCTTCAAACTATTTTATCCACCCACTTTTTCACAAACCACTTCTTCACATTTACCCCTATTCATATCAACATTGTTAGACATCCTATAAACCAATGCTAAAATAAAAACATCTGACCAAAAATGCTACTTTTTTCTTACTTTTCATTAAGAGAATAATTTCTTATTATGGAAGGTATTCTCTTACTGCTAAAATAAATAACTTCTCTATTTCATATTTTGGCCAATAAAAAATTATTTACTTTAAAACTTATCTACTTATAAGTAAACTGTTAAACTTAGCCAAACATGGTAAAAAGTAACCAATTGCACGAGGATATGCAGACCTGCTTTTCTTTCAGAACACAGCTAAAACAGGGGTAAAGGACGATTAGATTTCAATGCAATCATTGTGAAGACAACAAGTGCTATAATTTGCACCATTGAAGTCGAAAAATAGTACCAAGCACAACGCAACCAGAAATTCATTTGCTTGGAAGGAAATAGTTTCAGCTATTCGTTGAGAAAGTTGGTACATTCTCAATTATTTCCTATGGTTGAGGACTTTAAAATGCAAAGGGTACATAATAAGACATGCATGAGCCACCATCTGCACAAGAAAACCTAAGGTTCTCCACCGAGCTCTACTCTTAGGTTGTCATATGGGTAGACCTTGGGCGTCTGCAAAGAAAAAAAGGAGATGTAGCATCAGGCAGAGAGTCATATCATTGAATAAAAATACTTTGGAATGAAGATAATGCATAAATGAGCCAACAAACGATTCTACGAAAATGTTATAAGGGTCCGTTTGGGTGACAGTTGATATTAACTTTGAAAGGTTAACTTCTCACTGTCAATCTGTCAGTTATAATGGACTGCAGAAGTGAACTCTGATAACTGCCATGCAACCAGCTCAGAAGATGTACAATAGACATGTTTCTATTTGAAGTACAACTTCATTTCATTCTTTTCACAGGCAGCGCTGGCAGCCTTGTTGCCATTAGTAAACCAATTCGACAATAATGTCAGAAATTTCAGTACCGCATGTGAATGTAATAGCACTGAACAAAACTAAGAGTTACTAAATATCCACGCAGAGCATAGAGAAAATTTAAACCATGAGAAGAACAGATAGATCTGATTTTCTTGTACTTATTCTCAGATAATGTAGAGCAATTTTCACAAAGGTACAAAAATGATGTGCAACGAGTCATTTATCAATTATGCAGTAAATTTTAAACGACTGAGCATATTGAAGCACATCTACTAATGCAAATCGGACAAAAGGTAAAAGATCAAAATGAACTGAGCATGATGCGAGAGTAAAAGAGCTGCAAAGATTTGATTTTATTGCAGGACGCAGGTAAACCTACAGAATTCATTCAAGGACCTGCTACAAATAACTATAAGAATTTGTTAGAACTCAATAATACAAATTCTTGAATTAGTACACACCTCCAAACTACATCTTGATTGTGATTTAAATAGATAAAATCTCATTATGTATTACAGCAACCATAGCTTTTTATCCCCAAAAATAAAGGCAATCATCTATTTACATTGTCTAAAATCCACGTCATATAATCCCCATTAAAAGTGAACTATTCTGTAAACTCCAGCTTCACTCGTCCAAATACTGCCAAAATAACTCTGACGCAAAAAACAAAATAACATCATATTATGGACATTGCCTCGTCTACAGAGACAATGCCACCATCACAACCTAGGAAACACCATCAACTTAGAAGTACGGATACTTGTAAATTTATTACATACCAATATCCGATACTTATCTAAAATTGGATACACTTGAACACGCTCTAATATATACCCGATATGGGTTTTTAATTAGTTTATATTTTGAAAAAAGATAATAGTATTAACTTTTAATATATGTAATTGTGTTATTAATTGAAAACTATAATTCTATTATATTAAAAAATTTAATACACGTATCCACGTATCAAAAAAAAAAAAAAATTGTATCAGCATTACCCATATTGTATCGTATTCGAATTACATATCCAAATACGTGCTTCATGGACCACCAAAACCAACACCACATAACAAAATATGATCTTATCCGCCAAAACCAATGCCACCATCACAGCCAACGCCTTCGCCAATGCCGACCCATGCAGCTGTACATGAGATAACCCTAAACTTAGGTGCTTGTGTCAACCTTCGAGGTTGATTTTTTGGCGATAACATAGGTACCCTCCCATGAACTCATTTAAGCACTTTTGACCATTGCACAAAAATAATAAATCTACTCTGCATCAACCTTAAAAACCCTCTCGTCCTCAGCATGCTTTTTAATGTCAAATTTCACCTGGATTCCAATGTACCTAAAGAATCACCCTTTTGTGTCATTAATTCAAGCTTTACTCTCTAATTTTAGTTGTAAGGAATGAACCCTAAATCATCATAACACCTACTTACAGGGTTCCAGTTCTGGAATGATCATAACTGATTAGATCTAAAATTAATAAATTAGATTCCAGTCAGAAGAATGGCTAATCAGCTCTTAGGATGTTTTTGCCTGCTCGTGGCAACAAATTATATCCTATAATACATTCTAAATACTCGACCTAATACCATATTAGGAATTAAAAATTAGTTCATGACTATGAAAATAAGAGATTTAAGTAAAGAATTCAGTTTCATACAAATTGGGATATTATCCTGTTGCAGATGAAGTTTCCATTTGTTGAGTTATCAACATCACAAGAAATTTAGTCAACTAAATGAATCTTCTTACATCACTATGTTCATCCTACATCTACTGGAATATATAATGCTCCTTCACAACCACAGCTAGCAATGTTGATTTTGGTCTACCTTTCTTTCTTCTAACTTGTTTTGCTAGGATAGCCATACTTTTGAGATATCCACCCAAGTTGTTATTTAGGTTTATGCAGTGCATGCCCCAACTTCCTAAGTTGTTCTCCCATTAGTTTGTTGTTAATTGGTGCCACCACCATTGGTTCAGATATACTCATTTCTTTCTTATCCTATCCATTCTAGTATAACTGCAGACCCATCTTAACATCCTTATCTCTGTTGCTTTCAACTTATGTTTCCCCTCAAAGACCCAAAACTAAGTACATAAAGTGTAGTTAATCTAATACACCTCCTGTCAAACTTAACTTTTAACCTTAAGGTATTTTCTATGACGTATAATTCCATTAACACGTCTCCATTTCTTCTGAGCCACTAAGGTTGTGTTTGACACCCATTTTGGAGAAGAATTTGATTTGGAATAGTGATTGAATGCGTGATTAAAAAGTAAGGAGAATTTTTGGGTTTATGTGTAATATTATTTTATTGATAGAATGTGTGGTTGAAATGAAGAAAGAGAAGAAAAAAGTGAAAGATAATGAGAAAAAAATGGATGTCAAACAATATGTAAATCTGATGAGTAACACTAGTCAATTTCATCCAACTCACTATATCTGATTCATCACATCATCCTTAACTCTTTCCTTACTCAAAGTCAACCTAAATACCTAAAACACTCCCTAATGGGGACAATTTGAATTTCTACAGTAACACCATATCATCCTTATTTCCACTATGACTAAAAGGGAGTTCCATGTATTCCTAATTCCATTCTAGTTCTACTTAGCCTAGAACCTTTGAATTCCAAAGCATGCATTCAAGGTTCCAACCTTTCGAGTCTCATCCTATATTATCAGCAAATTACATACACTAAGGAATCTCATGTTGTAGATAGAGCAATAAGTTACATACTTACTAATTAAGACACAAACTTGAAGAAAGAATATCATGATACTACCATTGTATCTCACACTCGTAATTGCTCCATCGCATGCATTCTCAGTAATATTGGTATGTCCAGCAGAAATCTTTTTACCTATAGAACCCACCATATCACTTTCTTGGGCTTTCATCCTCAACATTTTTTCTAAACCAATGAAAACCATGCACAAATCTTAATTCTTTGGTCTATACTTTTCCATCATAATCTCGTAAGTAGGCCAACTGTTTCTATAGTACATCTCCACGCCATAAAACCGAACTAATTCTCTAAGACTTTTGAATTATACCTTATACTCAATTACTCTCTCCCATAAGTTCACGGTGTGATTCATGAGGTTCATTAATACCTTTGTACTTGTACTTAACAATATTGAAGATAAAATTAAATAGTCATCACGGAAACCTTACAAGTTCGTGTTCAACAAATTTCCCGTCATGTTGTGGGACCAACTACGGCTTCATCTACCTCTGTACTTCTTACTTAATAATATTGAAGAAAAAATTAAATAGTCATCACGGAAACCTTACAAGTTCATGTTCAACGAGTTTTCCATTGTGTTGTAGGACCAACTAGCACTTCACCTAGCAAAAGCAAAAGAGAAAACTTCATTCCTTTTCCCACCCAAAGCAAAGGCCCAAGTTAATAAGGTGCCATAGTACACATATTCTAGTTGTTGGGTTGCATAAAATATCTATTTAAGGAGGTGTATTCAATATAGACTTCTTTAAAATGGACTTTTGTATATTTGAATGGAATTAATAGGAGTCTTTTGTAAACCTCTATAAACGTTCATTTAAAGACTTCATTTTACTTCGAATACTATCATTTAAAATAGAATTCACTTGGTCTAGAAGCACTAGTGGGAAGTTCCCTGCATAGGAGATGGATGTTTGATCCCAACCATCTCATCCCCCATGTAATAAAAGAATCTTTTTAAAAGAATATACAACCACCTCAATTAGATAAATAAATAACCAAAATACAGAAAAATTTATAATATTTCAATACTCTTTAATAAATAAAATAAAGAAATTTTCACTATTTAGTATTTTCAATATGTCAAATGTTTAAAAAGTAAATAACCAACCAATATATAAAATTTTATTTACAAATTAGTTTTCAATAAAATCTTATAAAGTTTAATTACAAACTAATCTTTTTCATAAAAAATTGGATGAAAAAGAAGAGACAAAATGTTGTAAGAATTTTTGTAAATTACAATTTTATTTTTTTCGTAAAAATAAGGAAAAAAAAAGATGAAAAAAGAGAGAGAAAAGGAAAAAAGAAAAAATATAACAACTAGAAGAGAGTTAAATATTAATTCTTAATCATGACTCTAGGATTCGTGGAAGGAAAGAAGAATGAAAAATATTGAAAAGACAAAAATGTATTAAGAGATTTTTTTTCTTTTACAAAAGTCTCACAAAATCTTAGGGGAGAATGAGACACAAATAGTGAGATATCACGTGACTTTTAAAGACTTTTAAGATTCTTCATTCAATACCTCGAGATTTTTAAGGATTTTTAAAAAGTCTTCAAGAGCCTATATTGAAAGCCCCTTAGTTTTACGGAGTCTTAAAAAGTCTATATTGAAAACACGGATTTTTTAAATCTCTAGAAATCTTTAAAAGTCTATATTAAAAATGCCAACTTAAGGACTTAAAGTTGGAGTGCATAGTACATTTGAGAGAAAAGGATAAGATATACAAAGTAATATGGATTCAAGTAAACCCCAACTATGACTATGTTTACATTTTCATAAAGTAACGTATTATTTCTTTAACAATTAATACCATCACAAGAAAAGCGAAGTAGATCGATCATCTTATAATCACTAACATAATGAAAATGAAAGATAAAATGCATACAGTAACTAATGATTGAAGACTAACCCGTTCTTCAACCTCGAAATGCCAAACAAGTCAAGGGTTAAAGGTTGACCAAAAATTGACAAAACCAAATAAACATAAGTACTCATTAAACTTGACCGCATGTAATTTCCATCATGCCCACTTTCTAATGTCAAACGACATATATAAAATCTTCAAATTGTTTAAATATTTTTTAGCATTTTAGTATGTTATTATTAAAATAAATACGAATGAAAAACATACAGTAAATTAGAATGAAAAATGAAATCAACTTCAAGAAATTAATAATACATTTTGGACTAAGTTTTCCTCTACATATTTTCAAGTAACATTATTCAGATTGGTTGCAGTACCAATGTCTTTCATATAACTAAAAAGTAACCCAATATGCTTTTTCCTTTTTCTATAGTACTTTCGTTACCTTTCAAAAGAACGTAATCCAAAATTTAAAATTAAAACTTCAGTTTTAAAATAGAGTTTCGAACAACTACCAATCCTAAACCATTAAGAAATAAAATATATAAAGGACGTGATTTTTGCTAAATGCTCCTTGATACTTGATCCACATCCCACGTCATATACAAAAGTACTATAGATTCAAGTAATCCCCAGCAATAGCTATGGCTTACATTTTCAAGCCAACTAAAGTAATTGATTCTTTCTTTAACAATTAATGCCATTATACATAGAAGTAGAGTAGATCGAGCAGCTTATAATCACTAACATCATGAAATCTAACGAATGACAAAATGCAGATTATTGAAAACCAATCCGGCCATTGACCGGAAAAGGCAAAGGGTTAAAACGACTGTCAAAAGTATATAAATAAATATTTATATGTTGACAAAACAAAATTAATTAATATATAAACAAAAGCATTCATTAAAATTGAATACATTTAGTTTTCATTCTGTCCAATTCTAACAAAAAACGAGGAAAACGATATAATAAATATCTTCAAATTGCTTAAATTTTTTTTTAGCATTTTGGTGAGTTATTTATTAAAATTAAATTAATGAAAAACATAGAATAAATTGGAATGAAAACGGAAATCCAATTCAAGAAATCACTAATATAGTTTGGCCTTTAAGTTTTCCTCTACATCTTTTCAAGTAATCAAGTAATAATATTAATATTTATAAAGTACATTGTTTTTCATATATAACAAAAGAAATTCAATACGCTTTTTTCCATTTTCTGTAGCAATTTTATTTACTTTTTAATAGAATATAATCTGAAATTTAAATAAAACATCAGTTTTAAAATAGAGGTTCAAACAACTACCTATCCTAAACCATTAAAAATAAAATATATAAAGAATGTGATTTTGCCATCTGACTTCGACTTCCGTGCTTGCTCATAAATTCCCTAATAATTTCGGGTTATCACAAAATAAAATAAAAAATTGCAACAGAGAGCAGTTACAATTGTTGATCTAGTGAGAGTGGCACTTGAGAATTTTTCATTACAATAGGCTTGCATCAAGTTGTGCCCAAGTCCTTATCTTTCTACTTCAGTCTAATATGAGCTACTAGACATTTAAAATCGATCTTTCTAACCTAATTCATCCCATATCCTACTAATAATACCTCGGTAAGTTGTGCATCCAATCGAGAAACAATTATACATAATCATTTCATAAAAATTAGAAACTGTTAATTAAATCATTCGCTAAAATCTTCAATAATCATGTTCTTGATGAAAAGAATCATTGTGACTGTCATTGAGACTGTTACGATAAGTTCAATTTCCCCCTCTAGTAAGGAATCAAATTCTGGCTGGGAACACCTGCAAACTGCAGTTTAGTGTGTGCACTGATTAATGTGAACGGACGTAAGAGTATCTTTTCCATGAGAACTACCTTTTGCATGGGAACTAGAAAGCGGAAATGTAGGATGCAGTTGAGTGTTGGGTCATTAGAGGGCAAATTATCCATAAGATAAACATAAGCAAAAATGAGGATGTTAAAATAGTGTGAAAACTAGAATAGATAAAATATGAAACAAGGCTATATGCCACTCGATGGCTGGGATATATTAAGAACAACGCTTCTTAAAGAGTTGGGCCATCTCTTTCCAGACCTAAAAATATTCTCATTTCACATAAGTTACGCAGTCTCAGTCGTAGGTTAGAGAAATGAGAAGGGGACCAGAATAAACTTGGCCTGAGGTCTCTTCAAAAGATTTGATTTCCTTGGATCTTTAAGGAGAGGTAGCTTCAGAACAAATTAAATTGTGAAAAAGAATTCACATAAACCAACCCAAGTTAAAGCGTTAGTGGCTATTAGTGTTGCCTTCCTTTCTACTGATAGAAACTTTTGGCTCATCAATTTTGATAACAATTTTTACATCGCCCCTTAAAAAGAGCAACATCTTCCCTAATGGAATCGTGGTCATTCGTGAAGGCTTCAGATTGTTTTAGAACATTCAATATTTGTGACCATGATAGTACAAATTTCAATTTGAAAAAATAAAAGAAGCAAACAGTATCTTTTATCTGGTGTTAAACTAGCGTAAGAGACTATGTAATGAAATATTCACCCACCATGCATGGCGAAGAGAAGAATTTTACTCCACAGTTTCAGAATCTATGTAACGACGGCTTTTACTCCAAAATATACATAGAAGCAACGAACCTTACGTAGCATAAAACGAAAACTTGTTTTCTCAGCATTTGTTTAGCTAAAGCAAAGTAGATAAGCATTATTTTATGAAATTAAATTAAAATTAATTGAACAGTAATAATAATTTGAAAATGAGGTAAATGATTTGAAGGGAATGTGGATTATTGAACATAAGAAACAGATGTTGAAGTTGGCTATGAAAAGGACAGATTCACTTAGTTATCATTATGTTAGCAATAAGCCAAATAGTAAGCATGGTATAAAAAATGGAGACAACTCAATGAGATCTCTACCATGTTTAAGGATGCAAGAGGCCACGAGGAGGGAAAGAAAGAATAAGAATCATGGCATTCTTACTTCATGGAACCACATTTAAATTAATGATCGGTTTTTCATAACAGAAATCCACAGCTATCCATGTTCCCACTAAATGTGATCATATATAAAGAATATGTAAAAGCCACAATAGAGTGAGGGGATCAAAATTGTTGTTTGAGAAAATTTCATTCCTTTATCTCTTGTTACATATCTTGTATTCTGATAGGCACAGCAATTCCTACCATAAATTCCAGAAATTAAACGACCACAAAAAATTCAAACCATGCTGATTTCAAGTTCACAATAATCTCTGGTGATCAATATTCAATGAGGTCTACATCAACTTCATAAAGTGCTAAATCACTACTATGTATAGAGAAAATGGAATCCTTAAGATAGCTTTGATACTAAGTGTCGCTAAATAATATGTAGTTCGTTGACACGAGGGAAAATTACATATAGTTCTATACTTAAAAAATATAGTCCAATTTCTTTCATACTAATATCCAATTCACTTATAGACTTATAGTAACGCACATTTTCTTTTTCTAAAAAAACACACATTTTCAACAAAAGATCTCAACTTGCTCTAGGTAAGCCAAGGTGTTAATAGACATTCAATGTGAGGTCATAAAAATCAAATCAGTGTATAAACGAAAATAGAAATATGGATCAACATTTGAGACTTACAAATGGGATTTTGGAAGCCTTGTCATTCCACACAGCTAAGAGCCCAAGTGACGCAAAAAATCCCAACCCTCCACACAACCAAGCCAATGCTTCATACTATCAAAACAAATACATTTCAGTTACTGATAATCTAACAAATACGCTCAATCTATTTTACAAAAACCAAGTATAAAAAAGCTGAAACTGTATCCACGTTAAATCAGACCTTCCCAACAGTATCAGCAATGCGATCTATACAAGGCTCTGGAAATGCAGTGCCATTATCCCAAACAAGCTCATCGTTCACAGGAAGCTGTAATATTAAAAATTTATGAATAAAAAATAGGGTTCTTCCCATTTGAGTTTTAATCTTCCTAAATAAAAGTAAAGTTCGATTCACGCATAATATATAAAAATAATAGATAATTGTGTGCGTGGAGGTTTTAGGGAGAGAGTGATACGGGCTTGTCGGGAACGATGTGTTTGCCGACGGGTAGGCCCATGCCGGAGCGTTGGCGGAGAGATGTGGCGACAGAGCGGGCGGCTACACCGTTTCCGCCCATGATTCGTGATGCCACATGGCTCAGCCTTCCTGCCATTCTCGATTTTCTTTTCGTAGTCGCAGTGATGAAAACCTTCTCGGAAGGTAAATGATGGAACTACGAAGCCAGTTGCTGCTTTTCCACAGGCGAAGCCGAAAATACAAATGGCACGTATTATTTTATTTTATTTTCGTGGAAAAGTAACTGTGAATGTACAGATAATACATAAATAATAATTATGAATATATATTTAAAATTAATAATCGACTATCATGGGACAGAAAATGAATTTTTTAGTAATTATTATTTTTCAATAACGCAAACCAGAGATTTATTTATTTATTTTCGAATGAGAAACTTTTCCGCTTGAAATAAGTTATAAAAATATACTTCGAAACCAATCCCAATTTCGAAGATAAAAATTTATGCTAAAAATGAAATATACTTGGAAAATAGCCTCTACGTTTTTTAAGCTTAATTAGACATGTTCGATAAGCTTTTAAGTTAATATTCAAGTAAATTTTTAAAGGTGTGTAAATTGATTTGTTAATTATAAATAAAAATAAAACAATAATTATTTAAACATAATTCACTTACTTATTCCCCTTTTTGACTAACAAAATAAACTATTAATTTAAAAAATAAATAAAATTATTAAAAGTAACCTTTTTTATGCTAAGCCAAGCATAGAGATGGCATCTCGTCCCCATTCCCAAATCCAAAGGAGTTGGGACAGGGTTAGGATCTACATTCCTAATCAGGATATGAGTCTTGATACAGAGATATATTGCTAACATTTGACACATTGTTCAATTCGTTTCTCGAGATTCATTTACGATACGTTATGTCTTTTAGATGGATTGTGATCAGATCGCGCACTAGTAAAGTTGACGACGTGTACATTTAGATTAGCGATTGTACATGGAATTGTACATGAAAAATATCAGTTTTTCACCAAAATTCCTACTTTGAAACGTTTGATTGTAATTTTTTTCCATGTAAAATATTTTCAAACTTTTAAAATATGCTTATTTTTCTTTGTTTTTAAGAAAAACATTTTCTACGAGGGAAGTTGGTTTTTCTTTTCCTCAAAATAAGAAAAATATTACTCATATAGGTGCTACTCCTTCTCCACGACCTAGATCATCTGGCTATATTTAGCGAAGTTTTTAATTATCATATTCATCGATATTTTTCATTTAACATTTGAGTTATCATTCATTACTGTTTATTGAAGTGTTAGCATTTCTTAGTATTTAACTTGTTTGTATTATTTATCAAGAGATAAATTGTATTGTAAAATTATTTTGATAAAGTTTGGGTCATGTTGAAATTCCATAAATATCAACATTGTATAAGGATTGTTGCTCATTATTGTAAGTCACCGTGTGGGTCATATTGAGATATGTAAAGCTCAATGTGTGGGTCATATTGAGATCTCGTAAAACTCAATATTGTACAAAGATCGGTGCTCTTTATTTGTAAGTCATTGAAAGCGTTGTATATAGTTGATTTACATCATAAGTCAATCAATATAGCGAAAAGGTATTGCTCGTGCCATAAAACTTGGTAATGGAATACGTAAATCATTGCTTTAAATCGAACATCCACAATTAAAACTTTTGCGAGCTATCTCTCTTTTACTTATCGCTTGTATATTTGCGCTTATTATTTGAATTAATTTATTTAGTTTTTATTTACTTGAATTTAGATTAATTCATCGAAAAAGTTTTTAAAACTAATTCACCACCCTCTTGATTAGTTATTCTTAGGCTATCAAATCTAACCTAATTGGAAATGCTAATTTCGACATTCTTCATTCAAGAACGTGGAGAAGAAGGCCATCAAGAGTTTGAAGAATCAAAATATTGGAATTGAAGATTAAAAACAAGGAATTATCCGGGATCAATTGAAGACTTGTTGAAGGAATTCAAGAAGGCGAAATTGATTTTAATTCTTCTTTTCGCAAACATAATTCCGGGTGATGAATATTCATATTTCTTTTGTAATTTCATTATTATGTTAGGCTAAACTTGTAAGTGTTGGGATAAGACATAAATCGTTTTTTTACCGTTTTAATTCAAAGACCATTTCTTTTAGTATGATTTGTGTAATTTATTGATATCAGTATTTTATTACTCATATTTTATTTTAGAGAGGTTAGAAATAGGTTTAGAATGTAGTAGTAATCAACATGACGTTCAATAAACGTTAGCAACGGTTTTTTATGACTCATGTAATCAAGATAAGTAATCGTACAATTTAGTGGGTTTCTTAGTATTTGAATTCGGAGTATGGATATTTCGGATCGTGTAGGTTCAACTACCTCGTGAAAGATAATTGAATATAATTGAATTATTGATTGTTAATGTATACACAAATTAGACTACAGAATATAGATAGAGAATTGGAACGAGAGATCAATAGTTGGAGACGGATTCCTAACACGTCCAATATAAAGTCTTCATAAAATCATTCTTCACGTGCTATTAAATATAAATTAGAAGAAATACTAGTAGTATATAATAAAAACATCAATTCATTCTTCTGGTTCGGTTACGTTCGAGTTTGATTTCAAATTAATACAATTCAAGTTAAAGTTTATTTCTTGTCAGAATGATATTTATAACTCCTTAAACCTATTACTTGTCAACGATATCGTACGCTTGTGAAATTTTATTGAACAATTAGAGTTCGATCTTGCCGAGTGCAATTTTATTATCACCCTATTTGAGCCCCATTTCTTTATTTATTTATTTTTAGAATGTTTTTGGAATTATAGATTGGTGGAGAATACGTGGTTAAAAAATAAGAAAAAACTTTGAATTTGGTTTAAGAATATTTTATTGAAAAATGTGTGTTTGAAAAAAAGATAGAAAAAATATATTTTAAAAAAATGGGGATCTAGCAAATGCTATATCTTTGTTTTAACTAAAATTCGAATATGTCTCTTTTCTATTAGTTAAATAACATGCATCGAAGAAATGATTAAAATGTGACAAATGTTAAAGTTGACCGATCAATTTGAAATGAAACAAAGTTCAATAATCGCTTCGAAGGAAAAAAAAAATGAAGTTCAATTATCAACACAAAATTTCGATAAAAAATCAAGGATTCATTTTACGAGGATACCATGTCAACGACAATAAAGATGTCTTGCTCTTAAGAGACGTAGATAAGCAATGTTATATGGCCACCTAAGTAGAGTCCCCTTTTGTTCCTCCACAAATACCAAAATATTTTTTGCCCTAAAATTATATAGACAAGAAAACACCTCTTTTTGGTCAATGTTTCCTTGGGCTCTTTTTCCAATTATTGTTTGTTCCTTTGGCGAATTTCTAAATTCACCCTAACTTAGGTTAACTCAAATTTATTGTAAAAAAATAAATATTGCTATCATCAATTATAACTACCGACTAAATACGAATTGCAATATTTCCAAATACTTTGAGAAAACGTGATCAAAAAATGAATTGAACAGCACGATTCATCCGTTGTCCAGAAACGAAAGAGGGTGATCTCATGGATCCTTGTCTATAAATTTCAAATAAAAAAATATTGTTTTAAATAAATAATAAGATATCACTTGAAAAATGAGTATAAATTATCTATCTCGAGTTCACTTCATCAATCATTTTTTTTGCAAATTATATAAAAAAATTATTATATTTTTAAATCCACCAATACTAATAACACATGTATGCAATTAAAGCACGGATTATTTAGAGGCTACATTGAATTTCCAAGCACAACCAAGTTGTTACAAGTGCTAATTAATTTGGTCATATGTTGTGTACATAATACAAATTACAACATTCATGGCCATGACAAAATGAGTTTCAATAATTGCTGCCCAATTATTCTTCCATTGTAATTCAATCGGTCCCTTCGAAACTGTAACACGATTTACATATGAAACCGTGTGAAAAATGAAAGAACACCAACAAACCTCGTTTCTTTTTAAGTTTAGATCACATGTTCCAATCGTTCTATTGTTGTTTGTCTCACCAATCAAATTTCGACACAACACTACAATTTTGAAGTCTCACGAAAACCGTTGGAAAAACATAAAAACTTATATTAATTTCAAAATTATAATAATGTGTCAAAATTTGATTGGCGGGATAGTCTAATGAATAAGGAAATAATGACAACAGATTTAAACTCGTTCTTCTAATCCTCTCTTTATGGGATTTGATTATTAGTATTTGTCGATTGTGATCAAGGTGTTATTAACTTATTTTAACAAACACACATAATTGGTGTGGGGAGACATTGATAAACAAAATGATATTCTTTCACTAAACTTCAGCTCAAATGTCTATTGTACTGTAAAGCCACTGAACTATCTACTTGCGACTACACTTTATTTTCTTATATAAGGTTGGAAAGCCTGAAAAATTAGCTATTTTCTTAGATATAAGTCTCAAGGGCTGCTTAGTAATTAGGGATAATTGTAATTACGATCCTAAATTCAAATTTTTGTAATTTTTATCATAACCTTTCATTTATTACATCCAACCTTTCATTCCCATGCAACGGAAGGTTTCCTTTTATATGTCTCTCAGTTGACAAGAAAAATGACTTTGACCATATTTTTAATATTTAAAAAAAAAAAAAGCTTAATAACAACTTTGTATTTTCCAGATTAAACAATGAAAAAAATTAAATCAAAAAGAAAAGTTTTATCTTCTTTTCCTTCCCCACCAGTGAGGCGTTGTGGGGTGGGATTTCTCTCTCTCTCTCTCTTGCCATTTTTGGCTTTTTATTTTAATTATTTAACTTTGTTTGTCTGTCATTATTTCAAAATCTTTATTTTGAATCGCACATTTTCACGTAAAATATTTTACACATAAATTCAAAAAATTTCCTACTTTTGAACCACACATACTCTCTAAAAATTGGAAAATACTAAGTGTACATAATGGATACCATAATGATGTCCATAATGTACACATGTTGGCCCCTATTGTGGGGTTGCCGTCGCGTCAGGCGGCCCTCCAATAGGGAGCCGTCATGTGTACATTATGGATATCATTATGGTATCCATAATGTACCCATAGAACATTCCCTAAAAATTTATTATTTCAAAACTTATTTTCCTAGTTAATAAACAAGGGCTATGCAAAATATAAAGTAATATTTTGCCATTTTTACAAATATTAAAAATATGGTCAAAATCATTTTTCTGGTCAACTAACGAACTTATGAATGAAAACTATCTATATGTTATTTTCGTTGCATATAAATGAAAGGTTTGGGACCGCATTTGCAATAAAAGAAATGTTCAGAACCATACTGCAATTATCCATAAAAAATATTCCTCTATGGTAAGTAGTCCTACACTATATAGAAATGAAAGGTTTGAAGACTTGTAATTTCTATGGACACGACAAGTCAATGATGTCACTAAAGAGTGACAAATTACGTAATATTATTTAATTTCAGTGTTTAAATGGGACACAAAATTACTGTAATGACCTAATTGAAATTTCACTTGAACTTCAGTGACCATGTCAGAAAATAAAACTTTGGGTAATTCCGATGTCCTATCAGACCTATCCTGACATTTTAAAAGTCACTTCTTAGACCAAAAAGGCCCTCAACTGGATAACTATTTAC
>CAIGRB010103868.1:27185-44622 GCA_903798255.1 Fraxinus quadrangulata | reverse complement strand
TTTTAATTTACCCATGTTAGGCTAGACTTTTTATGTACTAGGTGAACGATGAACCTCGCATTGTGATCTTTTAATTCTCTATTTTGCAATTTGATATTCAAACACGATTGATGGATGTTGAATGATTTATATATAATTTTTTTTTATATGTAATCCAACTTTTTAGTCATGTCCTGTTGAGCTTGGCTTCGTGACGCTGTTTTATGCTTTATTTAGTTGGATATCCGACCTTTTTTTACTACGAACGTAGCCTACATGTTGTGACATATTATTCTCTCCCCACCATTTTGAATTTTTTTGCATCACATATAACTTAATTGGTTTCAATTTATTTGTAATGCAGGATGCCTCCTAAACGTACATCCAGGGGCAAGGAAAAAGTGGGCTCTACTTCGTGTACTTGCCGTACATAAGCACTTGAGGATGGTGTGCGCCAATATCTAGACAGTGGATAATCATCCCCGAGCGACTAGTGTGGCTTGCTGACTTTTCCGGCTTTGAATTCTCAAGTTGGTGCAGAACTGTGGTTGGGAGAAATTAGTGGAGAGGCCCCATCGTATTTATGAAGGTCTGGTCAAGGAATTTTATGCCAATTTTAACAATGACGTTGACACGCCGGGTTCTGAGCACCAACACCAAACATGGATACGGGACCCGTTGGATTATGTTTACGTCGGAGGTCATCCATGATTTTTATCAACTGGCTTAGAACGATGTGGTCCATATCCAAGAAGATTTTCCTTGGCCTGAGGTTGCGGAGGTATTACTTGGGCGTGCAAATGCATGGCCCCTTCAAATGGCTGAGTGGCATCAGATCGAGCTCACTCTCTCTATTACTATTCTTTGGCACTTCATTTGCCACAACATTGAGCCAACTTCACACCGCACCACATTCACAAACCCAAAGGCCGGCTTCCTACATCACTTGGTTCGGGGGAACAAAATTTACCTTGCCACATTTATATATGAACAGATACTTATAGTAGGAGTTTGGGGTGACCGTCTCAGCTCATTGGTATTTCCAAGTTTGATCAGTGGCATTTGCAAGATCTCTGGCATCACTATCCCATCTGGAGAACTCCCTGAGAAATCGAGCCCGTTCATCAAGCGCTGTACTTTGGAGGCATAAGAGAGGGGTCAAGTAAAGCACTGGGAAAAATTGGCAAAAGAGTAGCATAGGTAGCAACAGGCTGTACACGGGGATAAGGGTGCAAATAGTAGATTACCTCAGGATCAGCCACCACCACAGCCGAATGTCGACACACAGTTACCAAGACAGATGTTCACTACCATGATCGGCTCCAGTCGGGACGTTCAAAGTTTTCAGCAGGCCTTTGGGGCCATGAGTACAGAGGTGCAGACGATGTGGACTGAGCTACAATGATTTGAACGGTTCATATCCAATGTCAATCGGGAGTCTCTCGTAGCTAGATGGGAAATAGACACAATAAATGGACGGCTGAGCATGTATGTCGATCGGGTGGATGGGATTTAGTTGGGCGCAAATGAGACGTAGGATCGTTTAAGCAATTTGGAGATAGAGGTTAGAGAATAGACCACCACCATTAGGGGTCTTCAGTCCAAGATATCCCATCAATCTGACATGATACAGTAGATCCTGGCTCAACTACCTCCTCCACTTGGCAACGGCACTGTGGGTCCCAACTTTTCGCCACCATACCCGTATTGATCAGGGGAGTACAGCCCCTCTCTATGTTTTTATTTGCTACATGTCCTAAATTCTACTTGTTTAACGTTATTTTTCTAGTCCCAACATTGAGGGCTATGTTAGAGTCTAAGTTTGGGGAAGTGGTATAATCATTCATCAGGTTGTGTTATTTTACTGTTTTAATTTGCTATTTTCGTATGTTTGTCGAGTGATAGACAAAAAAAATTCCCTTGATGGAATTTTAATTTAATTCTTGTTATTTAGACACTAATTCGAACTTGTTTAGTTTACATTTTATTTCTCTATTAAGTTTATTCACTTGGGCTGAGCTGAGTGGTACTAATTTTTCGCTTTTTCAGGTCTTGCATGCGAAGATCAGTTGGCGATGAATTATTTCCAATCGATTTGGAGATTGAACAAACTTTTCATCGAAGACAAAGGATAGCGAGATATTCAGTACATAAGGTCAATCAAAGATAATTACAAACGGCTAATCAACAACTGCAACCGATTGTAGAACCTATAGCTCCAGCCAATGCAGAAGTACAACATGATGGGAACACTTTTCTTGGGGATTTTTTATCACCGTTCGTCATTCAAAGCCACTCCAGCATTGTTTAACCAGCATTCAGATAGCTAAATTTTCAGCTGAAGACAAATGTCATCCAACTCTTTCAGAATGGACATCAATTTTACTGAATAGCNTTATCACCGTTCGTCATTCAAAGCCAATCCAGCATTGTTTAACCAGCATTCAGATAGCTAAATTTTCAGCTGAAGACAAATGTCATCCAACTCTTTCAGAATGGACATCAATTTTACGGAATAGCTAACGAGAATCCACATATACATATATCCCGTATCTTGGATATGTGTCGGCATTTCAAATACCAGGGAATATTAGAAGATGCAATTATAACTATTTGGGACGACTTGGCTCATAAATTCTGCACCAAATTCTTCTTACCGACCAAAGTGGCAAAGCTAAGGCATGAAATATCAATATTTAGCCAAGTTGAAGCTGAATTCTTTGATGAGGCTTGGAATATGTTCAAAAAAATGCTACGGAATCGACAAGACAACAAAAATTAGATTTTTCTATGTGGGACTACTTACGACTTTCAGAAGCACGCGTCAAATGGATCCTTAACCACAAGGTCAATCGATAGATCTTGGGAATTGTTTGAGTGAATGGTTAATACTTCAGCCATGTGGTCTTTAGACCGAGTAGGTCTAAAGAATGCAGTTAAAGTGTATTAGGTAGATTCTTACTCAGCATTATCTACAAAGATTGAATCCGTATTTCAGAAAATGGAGAACATAAAACAGACGGTAAAATCAGCACAAGTCAGAAAGTCAATTTGTAAAGAATGTGGAGCAGAACATGGTACAACTGAATATCCTATCCTTACACAAAGATGGAACGGGTGGACTTTGTTCAATGGGGTCAACGTTAGCACAACAACCCTCATTCCAAAACATACAACCCAGGATGGAGAAACTACCCAAACTTCTCTTGGAATAGAAACCAAAATCACAATCAAAGTCACAACCGAGCTCTAGGGCAGTTTCAGCTGGAGAAGAAACCTTAGTTGGAAGACACGTTTGCAAAACTCATAGAGAAAACTGATAAATTTATGGAAACCACAAATTAATTCATGAGGAAGACTGAAACAAACTTTCACAATCAGGGCGCGGCTATAAAATATCTGGAGACTTAAATGGGACAGTTAGCTCTTTCTATGACAAGAAGAGTGGCTGGTGTATTGCCAAGCAACACAAAAGTAAATCCTAGCGAGCATTTTCAAGCTATTACTACACGAAGTAGAGTTCAGCTACCTGAAATACATGTCAAGAGACTAGCTGCAAATAAAGAACAAATGGAGTCTTCTGAAGAAGAGAATGTGAAGCAGGTTGAAAACACCAATAAGACATCGGTAAGAGAAAGTTCAGAAACATCACAACAAGTGCCAGATAATTCGGTAAACCCCCATGAGCCACCAATTCCATTCCCACAACGGTTGAGGAAGTAAAGGATGGAGCAGCAATACAAAACAATTCTTGAAGTGTTCAAAAAACTCCATATAAACATCCCACTGACTGATGCACTAGTCCAAATACCAAGTTACGCCTAATTTTTGAAGGACATTCTATCATATAAACGCAANATTCGGTAAACCCTTAAGAGCCACCAATTCCATTCCCACAACGGTTGAGAAAGCAAAGGATTGAACAACAATACAAGAAGTTTCTTGAAGTATTCAAAAAGCTTCATATAAACATTCTACTGGCTGATGTACTATTCCAAATACCAAGCTATGCCAAATTCTTGAAGGACATTCTATCAAACAAACACAAGTTGGTGGATCATGAGACAGTGATGTTGACAGAAGAAGTCAGTACCAGAATTCAGAAAAAGCATCCACCAAATCTAAAGGATCTAGGGAGTTTTACTGTAACCTGTACTATTGGTGAAATCAATTTTGATAAAGCGTTGTACGATCTTAGTGCCAGTATTAATTTAATGACATTGTCTATTTTCAGGAAACTTGGAATATGAGAATCTAAAGTAACCACGTTTACCTTGCAAGTAGCTGACCGATCTTTGACACGTCCAAGGAGAATCATAGAAGATGTACTAATCAAGGTGGAAAAATTCATATTCCCTATTGATTTTCTCATATTAGATATGGTGGAGGACAAGGATATTCTGCTAATACTGGGTAAACCATTTTTTGCCATGGGCAGAACATTGATTGATGTTCAGAAGGGACAGCTAATTTTGAGGCTAGGTGAAGAGCAGATATCCTTCAACGTTTTCAAAGCAATGCAGTTTCCTTTAGACGCAGATAGCTGTTTCAAAATTGATGTCATTGACAAGGTGGTGCATGGTACATTTCTACTTCAACATCATTCAGATGCATATGAGGCATGTATCACTCATTCTCAATCAAAAAATTCAGAATCATTGGAGATTGAGACTTGTACACTATTTATGGATACCAACCCCCTATATTTTTTAAAACGGCATTTACTCAACTTTGAAGAACTTGGAACATGAACCAAAAAGCCCGTCCCATCCATTCAGCAGCCACCTAAATTGGAGCTAAAGCAACTACCAACGCATCTCAGATATGTTTATTTGGGAGAATCATGCACTCTCCCAGTAATTATCACAAATACAATCAACGAGGTGGAGGAAGAAAAACTACTTCGAGTATTCAGAGAGAATAAAACAGCAATAGGATGGACCATAGCTGATATTAGAGGGATCAGCCCTTCGTTGTGCATGCATAAGATTCTCAGGGAGAAAAATTTTGACCCAGTGTAGAAAGTTAACGGAGGTTAAACCTAAATATGAAAGAAGTGGTCTGGGTCGAGGTATTGAAACTTCTAGATATAGGCATCATCTATCATATCTCAGATAGTGTGTAGATCAACCCAGTTCAAGTTGTGCTAAAGAATGGAGGAATCAATGTCGTACCAAATGAAAAGAATGAGCTCATTCCTACCAGAACAACTATGGGATGGAGAGTTTGTATTGACTACCGCAAACTCAACACAGCCACATGGAAGGATCATTTTCCTCTCCCATTCATTGATCAAATGTTGAAGAGGTTGGCAGGTCATTTACATTACTGTTTCCTCGACAGGTATTCAGGTTACAATCAGTTAACAATAGCACCTGACGACCAAGAGCATACCACATTCACATACCCCTATGGTACCTTTACTTACCGTAGGATGCCTTTGGTCTATGCAACGCTCTAGACACATTTCAGAGATGTGTGATGGCTATAGTTTCTGACATGGTTGAACGGTTCATAGAAGTATACATGGATAACTTCTTTATTTTTGGGTCATCGTTTGATGAGTGCTTGAATCATCTGAATTTGGTCCTACAAAGATGCAGGGGAACAAATTCGGTACTGAGTTGGGAGAAATGCCACTTTATGGTACAAGAGGCATTGTACTGGGACATCGGGTTTTAACTAAATGAATTGAAGTGGATAGGGCAAAGATCCAAGTCGTTGAGAAGTTATCGCCACCCACTTCTGTAAAGTGTGTTCGCAGTTTTTTAGGTCATGCCGATTTCTACAGACGTTTCATCAAGGACTTCTCGAAGATCACTAAGCCACTATGTCATTTATTGATGAAAGATAGCTCTTTTGACTTTAATGATGAGTGTCAGACAACTTTTCACATCCTCAAGGAGAAACTTACTTCATTTCCAATTTTTCACATGATATACTACGCCAGCAAAACTTTAAATGATGCACAATTGAATTATGTAACCACAGAGAAGGAGTTATCGACAGTCATGTATGCATTTGATAAATTATGTCCTTACTTAGTTAGGTTAAAATTCGTTGTATAAACAGATCATGTGGCACTAAAGTATTTGATGACGAAAAAAGATGCCAAGTCGAGATTGATTCATTGGGTATCACTGTTGCAAGACTTCAACATAGAAATCAGGGATAAAAAGGGTTGTGAAAATGTGGTAGCAGATCATCTATCTCAGTTGGAGCTTAGTCAACCAGACAAGTCTATAGATATAAACGAGATTTTCCCAGATAAACAAATCCTTAGTGTGGAGACTGTACCTTGGTACGCTGATATTGTGAACTACTTGGCCAAATCCATTCCACCACCGAATTATTCCAGTCATCAAAGAAAGAAATTCTTCACAGAGTTAAAGTACTACTTCTGGGAAGATCCAGTTCTCTAAGGCACGGGGCAGATCAAATTATCCGACGTTGTGTACTTGAAGATGAGGTTTCTCAAATTTTAGAATGTTGTCACTCATCTGCATATGCAGGAAACTTTGGGGCTTCAAAGACAACAGCTAAGATCCTACAGTTGAGGTTTTAATGGCCTACATTGTTTAGAGATGCCTTTTAAAAGCCCAAGAATAACTAACCAAGAGGGAGTGAATTGGTTTTTAAAATTTTTTCGAAGAATTAATCTGAATTCAAGCAAGTAAAGGGGAAAGATGATGCAAACGATGTGTTTATGGTGGTTCGATCCCAAACTTGATCTACGTCCCCCGTTATCAAGCTCTCCGTCACGAGTAAGGTATTTTTTCACTATCGTGATTGACTTATGATGCAATCCAACCGTTTACAAAGCTTTCAGTGACTTACAAACAAGGAGCACCGATCCTTATACAATGTTGAGTTTTACAGAACCTCAACATGATCCATACTACTAAGCTTTACGGGACCTCAATATGACCCACACGGTGACTTACAACAAGAAACACCGATCCTTATACAATTTTGATCTTTAAAGGACTTCAACACGACCCACAATTGAAATGAGTTTTACAAATGAAATCATCTCTTCTTAATGAATAATGGATTCAAAGATGAGAACAAGAAGAGAAGAAAGCGAATACTTTAATAGATAGCAATCAATATAGCTCAAGTGTTAGATTTGAAAAACTTTGATAAAATTGATTTTCTAAGTTTCGAACAATCAAATATTTTTCAAATATAAATCAATTTATAAAGATGAATAAATAATAAAGATCAAAGATTTATCTCAATAAATGCTACTTATTGCTCCTAGAATTGTTAAGATTGAATGCAAAGTGATTTGGTATTTATAGGTGAAAAATTATCAAAAAATCTGCCCAACCGGATGACCCCTACTAGACGTCCGGTACATACCGAACGGTTCAGTGACCATTTGTGTTAGAATTCAGAACGTACATATTTTTTACCGTTTGAGCAAACTGCCATACAGGACGTCCAGTATGGCGTACCAGATGTTGGGTACGATAGTTTTACACCGAAACGTCCTCGTTTTAATTTTTAACAAATGTAAGTACTAAAGAGACGTTTTGAAAAAAACTATTTTTCAAGGTAAGTGACATTTTTCAAATATGAGTTTTGAGATTTTTATCTTTTGAAAAATAATCTTTGCGCAAACATTTTTGAATCGTGATTTTTCAATCGTAAAATCAAAACTTAAGCTCGTATCGATGCATTGCCAGTATTAAAATGCTTTACCTTTACATATGATTGTACAATGTCTAGTCATCTTGACTTGTATCTTGATTTGCGTCTTTTGCGAATCTTTAAGTTCCAATTCGATCGTTGCATGCAAATCGCTATTGTCACGAATGATTTGACTTGAATACTTAACTTTTACTTTGTTCTTCATTTCGAGTCCGATTTATAATTTGTTGATTTTACCAATGCTATATTGATTTTAATGTTAAACTATCATCACTCAAAATCAATTGTTAGAAATAATATTGGCTTGTTTGTTATTTAAATTTATTGATTGTTTAACAAAGATTCTCATGTGAACATATCTCTTTGGTTTTGTTCTCTAGTCAGTTAATTCTTGTGCTTAATGGACCCAATTTTAAGGACCGGAAAGAAAAACGTTTTGATTGTTCTTGGTTGCATGAATCTAGACCTTGTGTTAAGGATTGAACATCTAGCTACACTTACGAATAAAAGTTCTCCAGATGAAAAATAGGAAATTGATAAGTGGTATCGTTCAAATTGCATGAGTTTTATGATCATGAAGCGTAAAATTCCAAAAAAACATTAGGAGTGCATAAGGTAACTACTACTAAAGAATTGTTTGACGAAATTGAGAAACGAGATAAATGCATTTTTGTGTACTTATTCGAGCCATATTACTAAGACTTGTGTCGTTTTAGAATTGAATTTTACTTAACTTGAGTTACTTTTACCTTATTCCAATTTTGGACCCGTTTCTAAGCAATTAAAAAAGAAAGAATGATCAATTTGCCAATGGATGGAAGTTTGAGGACAAATATGCATTTGAGTAAAAAATTGAAGTAATTTAATGTGGAGGACCAAGATGGAAGAAATAATGAAGAAAAAAGAGCTAAAAAGAAAATTCTTGAAAATTTTATAATAGGGCGGCTGCCCAATTATATAGGTCGAGCAGCTGCCTGCCCTTAACTTCAATTACATGGGTATGCCTCAAAAAAAAAAAGTTCGTTTCCTTCATAATTCAATTCCAACAAGAAAACTTTCGTTTAGGCCATAATATGCATGATTTTTGGAGATCATCTGGGATTTTTTAGAGGGGTATAAATACCAACTCTCAATAAATTATTAGGGTGTGGAGAATTAATTGTAAAAGGAGGCAAAGAACACATCAAGATCAAATCAAAGAAGCTCAAGATTGAATTCAAGAATTTATGGGTGATGAACAACCTTTATATCTTTTGCTTTCTTCGTCATGACATGTTAGGCTAGATTTATTTGTGTTGGGAGAATGATGAACCTTGTAATATGAATTTTTAATCTTTAGTTTTACATATTTGACATGAAAACACGTTTTTTGTATTTTGAATGGTTTACATGATTAACTTTTCTCTACGATTATTGTGCACAATAATTATATGAATTTCTATTCCGCTATGCTCTATGTGTATCTTTAAGGGTTCATTAAAATTAATACACTCTTTTATGTTCACATCCGTCATTGAAATATAGTTGGGTCATATATGAGAGTAGGTTTAACATTACTCGAGAGAGATTGTTAAATAAAATAGGAACATGGATTCATCAAAATTCAATCGTATTGTCAAAGTATAAAACTAAGGTAAAAAAGGGTTATTGAATGGGAATTCAGAATCCTAATGCATTTGTCATCTATTAGACACGTCAATTTGCATTTAGTATAATTTTCATTTAGTTTACTTAATTTACTCATAATTTCAAAAGTAGATTAATTTATTCATAATTTTATCACAAACCAATACATCATGTTATTCTGATTTCAGTTAAAGTCGTGATAATTTCCGTGGGACGATACTTGGACTTAAAAATTCATTTTATTACTTGTTAACGAATCGTACACTTGCGATGGTTTTAATTTGAAATATATTTTCGTGAAAACTTTTTGGCGCCATTGCCGGGAATTGCATATGAGTTTAATTTCATTATCTTGACATTAATTCGAACTTCAACATGTATTCTTGTATTTTTTTTTTCCAATTTTAGTTTTTTTCCCCTCTTTTTAGGATATAAAAAAGCAAAAATAGTTGGATAATAGATGACTATGCTTGATTTCAACAAATTGCTTGTATGTGACTTCATCATAAAACAATAACAATTGACAGCTCAAGAAATTGATGACGAGAGAGATATGGTTGTGGGAGATTTTGGTTTAGGACAGAGACTACGAGATATAAAAGCGGAATGTGAACTTGATGAAACTGTCCTAGGTGACTTGCTTATTGCATTATTTCTCTCACAAAAATTTGTCATGGGTGATTTTCCCGTGGGATTATTTCTTCCTTGGATTATTAATAAACATCAATTAAGAGAATCAGATCCACCGAACTTCCAATAAATACAATAAGAGGAGGAGACTTTCCATAAAGATGTCATTGTTTCTTTACCAAATATTTTTGATACAAAAGTTGAACTCGAGAAAGTTTCAACTAAAGAAGAAAAGCATGAAAATATCGAGAAATTAATCACAACAGGCCAACAAGAATCAGTAGCATTCAAAGAAGAAAAACTTAGCATGCAATCCCTCGACTTTATCGTTTGCTCAAATACTGAATTTGTGATTAAACCTTATGAGGAGATTGAGATGTACATTGTTGAGTTCGAAACAGAAAATTTGGAAGAAAGTTGTAATACGGAACCAAGTTAAATTGAGCAAACTAATCAGGATCTCCAAAGCCATATTCAAAATTCCATGATACATTTGTGCAAATGTCGAGCTTGAGAGTATAAATTGAGCGCTTAATGCATTACAGGTAGTTTTAAAGATTGCATTCATTTAAAAATTCATGCATTCTTGTAGAAATATAGGTCGATCATAGACAAGAACATGTTTAACATTACTTGAGAGAGATTGTTAAATAAAATAGGAACATTAATTTGTCAAAATTGGATCATTTTGTCTAAGTGTAGAACTAAGGTTTAAAAGTGGTTATTGCATGGAGAATTCGTGATCCTAGTGCATTTGTCATTTATTAAATACATCAATTTACATTTAGCATAATTTACATTTAGTTTAATTAATTTACTCAAAATTACATAAGTAGATTATTTCAGTCATAATTTTGTCACAAACAAACATATCATATTATTGATATTTCGGTTAAGGTCGCAATAATTAAAATTGAACTAAATAAAACTCAGTGGGACTATACTTGGACTCAAAATCCACTTTATTACTTGTTAACGAATCGTACACTTACGGTGATTTTAATTCAAGAACTTGTCCACAAAAAATATTTCGAATAAAACCACCACAAGTGTACGGTTCGTCAATAAGTAATAAAGTGGATTTTGAGTTCAAGTATTATCCCACGGAGATTGATTAGTTATCAAGACCTTAACCGAAACAAGAATAATATGATGTATTTGTTTGTTACAAAATTATGAATAAATTAATCTACTTATGCAATTATGAGTAAATTAACTAGACTAAATGCAAATTATACTAAATGCAAATTGATGTGTTTAATAGATGACAAACAAACTAGGATCCCGAATTTTCATGCAACAATCCTTTTAATCTTAATTCTATACTTTAACAACACGATTAAATTTTGACGAATCAAAATTCCTATTTTATTTAACAATCTCTCTTGAGTAATGTTGAACCTACTCTCGTATATGACCAAACTATATTTCTATGACGGGTTAAAAAATACAAGAGTGCATTAATTTTTATGAACACCTTAAGATTCACATAGAGCATATTGATACATGTATATCCTCTATCGAGCCTATGATGATTTACATTACGTCAAACCTATTTTTCTTTTTTCGAATGCATAAAATAAGCCACCAAATTCATACAATTACCGTGTACAATAATCGTAGAGAAAAAATAATCATGTAAATCATTCAAAATCCAAAAACATGTTTTTAATATCAAATATGTAAAACCAAAGATTAAAAATTAATATTACAAGGTTCATCGTTCTCGGAGCACAAATAAATCTAGCCTAACATGTTACGAAGAAGAGAGCAAAAGATATAAAGGTGTTCATCACTCGAAAATTATTCAATTTAATCTTAAACTTCCTGGATTTGATCTTGATGTGTTCTTTGCCTCCCTTTACAATTAATTCTCCACACCCTAATCATTTTTTGAGAGTTGGTATTTATATCCCTCTAAGAGTCCCAAAAGATCTCCAAAAATCGTGCATATCATGCCCCATATTGAATTCTAAAGCAAACGGATTTTTTCTTTCTTTTTAATTGGCTTGAGCGATTGCTCAATAGGAAATGGGACGGCCACCAAAGCATACCAGACAACCTCCATAATTGAAGTTAAGGGTCAGGTGGCTGCTCGACCTATATAATTGTGCGGCGACCCAGTTATAAAAGCTTCAAGAATTTTCCTTTTAGCCATTTCCTTCATTCTTTCTTCCATCTCGGTCCTCCACATTAAATTACTTCGATTTTAGTACTTTATTTTTTACTCAAATGCATATTAGTCCCCAAACTTCCATCAATTGGCTAATTGATTCTTCTTTCTTTTCCAATTGCTTAGACATGGTTCCAAAACTGAAATAAGGAAAAATAAACCCAAGTAAAATCCAATACCAAAATGACATAAAAGCTTAGTAATATAGCTCGAATAAGTCTACAAAAATGCACTTATCAACCATCCCTAAAGTAAAACCTTTGTTCGTCCTCGAACAAAAAAACACACAACAAAACTTAGGAATAAACCATATGCCCTAGGTTCGAATTTAAACAACACTTTAAAAAGATTCAAACAACATCAAAAATAACTTTTACTTAGTGTGTGTGTGTGTGTGTGTGATTAGCCAATATTGAACTCATACCCATACTAGAACATAGCCAATTAAATGTTGTTCATTTAATCATAATCCCAATCCGGACAGTTTTTCCTTAGACCTCTCGTGCAAAATCATTCCTTATGCTTTTATCTCCAATCCTGAAGTATTTTTCACACGTGGGTTCCTAATAGTCATTAAAATGCATTTTCTACACAAACTGATCGTAATTAGATACTTATATCAGTAAAAGGAAAATGGTAAGTTTTTCTCCAAGTCACACCGCCAGTTTTTAGAGTTCAAATCTCGAAATCTTTACCGGACACCTCTTTCTTTTGATAATCTAAATTCCTTTTTCTTTCTTTCACTATGAATATATTTTGATTGCTGCTTTTTTAAAAAAAAATCATGTGTAAGACATCTCTCCACTAAGCTTTCTAAATAACCATATAACGAGTTTTAGGCCGATAACTCCCAAGTTAGATAACCATAGGGTATCAGTATTTAGATATCCTAGCAAGCTTGATAACTTCATAAAGGCGAGGAAGAGAAGTCTAGGATGTATCACATTTTCTTTTGATATAAGATTGAAATTTTAACATTGGTCAGTGTCTGCTCTAGACTTCTTAAGTGAAACCCCTTCAACCAAAAATTTGATCCAGGAACTCCAAACCATCAAAATTCTATAAACACAAGTACTAACATTCCCACCCCTAAACTATTTTTTAGCAATTTGCTTTCTATATAAAGGATTTGGGGATTTTATTCAAACTTAGGTCAACATGTCAAAAATTAAATCCACATAATCAATTCATGCTCCAAAATAAGTGATAAGTCAGTGTTGACTATGTGCTCAAGTAAACAGGTCTAACATGGATAAATACTCAAGTAAAAGCATAAGATATGATGTTATATAGTTTTAGCTAAAGCTATACTCAATTCAAACAAATATCATCAAAGGCAATTAAATTAGTTATACAATCCCAATAAGCAGTTGAAAAGCAAACAACAAATATCATAATTCTGCAAATACTTACCCCCACCCCAAACAACAAAATTACATTATCCCTAATGTAAAAATAAATATAAATAAAATAAAGGAGTAAAGGATCAGAAACTTCCCTGGGGTAGATGCGGTTAGGTAGAAGGATCATGTTGGTTCGGTTGGTAGATGCCATGACAACCACCACTTTTCTTTGTTGTTAGGCTTCAAATTTCTATTTCTAAAATTAAAAATAAACATTAATGATAGCAAATAAGGCTTAAATATTTGTAATGTATTCACACCAAGAAGAATTCTAATCTTCTAGCATTAGGAAGATTGAAATCTAGGTGCATCCTTAAGAATGCATATCACATCAACGTAAGATTAACGTAATGCTAGGATATTAATGGTGAGCCTCAATTAAATGAATTCCATAAGTAAACATGCCTAAGTTAATAATGCAAGTTTTAAAGTAGTGCATAAAATGTGTTAAAAACAGTTTAAATGCATGAATTTCTACATTATTGCAATCCCTAAACTACTTGTAATGCAATAGTTAATCAAAATATGGAAAAATGGATAGAAAAATAGGTTGCCTCCCATTAAGCACTCGATTTATAGTCTCAAGTTTGAATGTTGCACAAGGGAACGATAAAGCCAAAACAGTATGCTTCTAGGGAACTTATTTTAACTAAAGTTCAAGGGTAAAAGAAACATTTGGGAGTACATATAGAGATGTCTCATCTTTCTTCAAAACTGAAGGCATTAAAGGTTGAGCTATCTGATGATATGTTCATGCATTTAGTTTTGATTTCTCTTTATGCATAATTCAATCAATTTAAGGTCAGTTACAACTGTCAGAAGGAGAAGTGAACTCTTAATGAGCTCATTTCATATTGCGAGCAACAAGAAGAAAGGTTGACGCAAAAGAAAACTGAAAATGCTCACTTGACAAGTATCTCTAAGGATAAGTTCAAGAAAAGTGGAATGAGAAAGTTGTATTTGGTTGAGCTCAAAAGAAACAGCAAAAGCCTAAAAATGATGAATCATCTAGCCATTACTTTTATGAAAATCTAGGGCACATGAAGAGGGACTATACCAAATACCACGTTTGACATGTAAAGAAAGGTATGCTTCTCACATTTATTTGTTTTTGAGAATAATTTAGGTGTCACTACTTATATAAGTGTGTCTATGCAAGGTTGGTTGAACGGCAGAATAGTCAAATGATGTTGAAAAATTCATCTATGTAGGCGATGGTAAATCAATTGAAGTTGAGGCTATAGGGACTTTTACTAAAGACTAGTTTTTATTTGATTTTGAAAGAGATTTTTATGGTACCGTCTTTTAGATGGATTTTGGTTTCTATTTCTATATTAGACAAACTTAATTATTCTTATTTATTGTGAAATAATAAATTTAGCCTTTCTCTTAATTCAAATGTTGTGGGTACCAGTTCTTTATCAGTGTATGATAATCGATATTTGCATATTCGATTGCCTCTTATAATGAATCTTGCATTTGAATTCATGAGGTATTAAATGTAAATTAACCAATGAGAATTGTGTTTTGTTATGGCACAAGCGTTTAGGTTAAATATCTCGAAAGAGAATCGAAAAACTTGTGTTAGGAATTCTGGATCCCCTTAATTTTTTAGACTTAAGTGTTTGTATTAATTGCATGAAGAGGAAACAAATAAACATTAGGAGATTAGGTGTCAGTAGGACTTTGGACGTCTTAGAACTAATACATATGAATATTTGTGGATCATTTCCTTCGACTTTTTGGAGTGGTCAACAGTCATTTGTTATGTTTATAGACAATTTTTCTCGTTATAAAACAAACAACATCTTCATTGAGGGAACCACAGCATATTCTTTATTCTAGTTGCCAATTTTTATTGATATTGAAGTATAGATATGCATTGTGAGGTTTCTAGTCAACTTGGGCCCTGGTAAAACTCAAATCATTATTCAATTTAGCCTGGCTAAATAACCTTTTACTGTTTCAGCTCTACACTAGGCTGCTATCATCTTTAATTTGGTCAATAAGAAATCTGCAACCTTTTCCATATTTATTTGTTTCTTCTTGATTTAGCAACATGCCAATAGTTCCTATTTCATCAACCGAAATATATAATTAATTCAACCTATATTATCAATATAACCAATCCAAGAATACATAGAAATCTTCATGACTATTGTGCTAAAAATAATACTGGTTTTTTGATATATTGGTTTCGTTCTCACTTCACAATTTTAATAATTTGTGGAAGGGTGAAGGTGACACTCACAAAGAGAATTAAAAAAAAAAAGAGTTGATTACTTCACTACACTTATAAAAGAGACTCACAAAGAGAAATGGTTGCCTCACGTAAACTTAGAAACCACACATGCTCACTAAGATAACGTAGAAATGGTTGTCGCTCTTTCTTCTCACAACCACACTCTCTTAGACTACTCACAGAGCAAAAGGAGTACGCCATAGATCTCAACCCACTATACATGCAAACACAATGCACACCAAGTAATCGGATTGCATCCATTCATGAAGTTACAAACAAATTGATAGTGCAACATATTAACACAACAGAATTTAACGATCATACATGCAGAAAGGATTGCACATAGATGCACATACACTAATTAGGTTTACACTCGATAAACCTCACACGGGTACTAACTCGGCCCACTGACACATTTGCCTCACTTCTTTCCTCATCTTTCCTCCTATTATACTTCCTATAACAGTTCCTTTCAACATGTCCAAAAATACTACAATTAAAAAATCTTTTAATTTCGCACTTGTCTTAGACCTACATTTGCCATTAAACGTTTAAAAAATTTTTTTTCTTATCAAATTGAAAAATCACATCTTTTCTTTTAGAAAAACACAACCCAAAACATATTGTAATTTTACCAAAAAATGCACAAAAAAATAAAATGCAACCAACAACGACCGCAAGCAAAGTACGACACAATTCACACGGAATAGTCAAATAAACTTTCCTAATGTCATATGTAATTCTAATAATGAAAAAATAATTGAGAACAAATTCACAATGATTTCAAGACAAATATTTCACAAGTAATTCCTAATGGTTACCGTGAACCAACAAGCAATGGTTACCACTTCACGATAACCAAAACCTAACGTCACCCCACACGATAACTTCTGATGCAAAAAATAAATAAATATACTAAACAATAGTGTGAACTACAATAATAAAAGGCAAATAACACAATACTAAACGAACCATATCTGCGGATCCGTAAACTAGGAGATATGCGAATTCACTACTTTAGGGCTCCCATTATCTGTCCTCCAAAGCTTCTTTCAACTACAGGAACCCGAAACGACCCAAATTTGAAGGGCAAAATCATCCAAACTTTATCACATTGCTCGAAATTAAAATCCGACAGCACCGTAGGGTTCGTCTCATCGTCGGCAACAAACTATCTTTTTGGAGACGTTGTGGGACTCTGCCCCATGCATCATCACTGTGGTTGCGTGTGACCTTCACGTGCCGAAAGCACGCAGAGAACCTTCAGCACTGTCCCGGTCTGCTGAGTCCACCGATGGTCTCCGTTTCTCCAACCGGCTGCTGGTTTTGCCGGAACACAAGTTTACAGCTCAGGCCAATCTTGAAGAAATCTGCCCAGATTTTGTCAAGCTTTCTGCCTGTTTTCCAGCCTTAATTTCTAACCGTTCCATATACGAAGACCTCATTTTTAGCTTCAGGAACACATCACTGAAGTGTGTGCATGGAAACAATTGTTTACACTCGTTCTTGTAATTAAAAACAAAAATGAAAAATGTTAAGAAATACTTACTAATATTAATGCAATTAGAAAAGGTTCATGAAAATCACTGGAATCAAAACAAAGCAAAGACAAACGCATCCAAACAAACAAGCTTGGTGAAATGCAGGTGGACAGTTATACAACCTATCAGTTCACCAACATCATCACAGCGCCAACAACAATCATCATTTTGATCATAAAATAATTTG
>CAIGRB010103855.1:17355-45803 GCA_903798255.1 Fraxinus quadrangulata | reverse complement strand
TGTTTTTGGGCCTGGCTTTGAGCTTGGCCCAGAAGCATCTATCTTATAATTAATATTTCAGAAGAATATTAATCATAGATCTATAACATGTTGTTACTCTAAAGTTGCACAACATTATAATTGATGTTCAAGAATAATTTACTTGCTCCTAAAGAACATGGGTTATAACTTTCAATATTTCAGAAGAATATTGACATATAGTTTTTGAAAAAGTAATAGTAAAATACAACGTGCTCTCGAAATAGCACATATTTCGAAAAATATATAATTTCTAATTAGTGTTTATCCCTGAAGAAAAACATATAACTCGTGTCATGTTGACATTGATTACTTGATTAATAATTATGTAATATTTAATCATATTCTTCAAAACTAATTATATTTCATTATGCTTTATTGTATACATAAACAAATGACAAATATTACAAAATTTGAGATTGCTGCACTGTAAAAACTAATATTCATAGGTACTCGAAGCTGATANATCCTATTTGTTATTTATTTCTAATTCAAGACCAGTAGTTTAGTATTTCTTGCATTTCTTGATGAATCTTGCATACCCATTACATTATTTAATTAATTGTCCATCAATTAGATAATTGTTGCTTGTTGTAGTGTTGACAGACTTACAATAAATTTAAAATGCAGCATTATTAATATATGTATAATAAATGTTAGAAATAAATCATATAGATAATCTAAACTTCAATGCATTCTAACCATTCGAATTCGGGCTAGGAATAGATTCGAGTCATAATTAGGATAAATTTAATTTGTCTTGAAGAAGAAAATTATATATCATAACTTTACCGATTGTCAATAACGCATGAACATAACTAGATTTTAAATTAAAAATTGAAATAGCTAGCAATAGACGAATTCGAAATCTAATGTAATCATCCAAAATTTGATACAAACCCTAATTTTACCGCTTTCTTATATTAATTTAGAATAATTAATAAAAGCAAAATCTCTGTTATTTATATAATTCAAATTCCATAAAAAATTAGTACATTTGAATTGAAATTTATTTCCTGTGGCACGATATTCTCAATTCAATTACTATATTACTAGTCAACGATCTCGCACACTTGCGGGTTTCACACAAAGACACAACATTATAATTAGGGGAATGTTTCTTGGCCAGGGTCAAAGCCCGACCAAGAAATAGTGGGACGATGTGTCGTCGCCCTGTTGGAGGGGGGCTCAAATAGGGGGCGACACATCGCGCCCCCTGTTTTTGGGCCTGGCTTTGAGCTTGGCCCAGAAGCATCTATCTTATAATTAATATTTCAGAAGAATATTAATCATAGATCTATAACATGTTGTTACTCTAAAGTTGCACAACATTATAATTGATGTTCAAGAATAATTTACTTGCTCCTAAAGAACATGGGTTATAACTTTCAATATTTCAGAAGAATATTGACATATAGTTTTTGAAAAAGTAATAGTAAAATACAACGTGCTCTCGAAATAGCACATATTTCGAAAAATATATAATTTCTAATTAGTGTTTATCCCTGAAGAAAAACATATAACTCGTGTCATGTTGACATTGATTACTTGATTAATAATTATGTAATATTTAATCATATTCTTCAAAACTAATTATATTTTCTTTTACTTTATTGTGTAGTTAATCAAATAGCAAACATTACAAAACTCGATTTTGCTACACTTGACTTATCTAGAAAGAATTATCTGTCATGAGTTCTCGATTCTGATATTCATCTTTTCTCAAAGGGTCTAGGAAAGATAATAAAAGAAGAAAATAAATAATCCTTGCAAGATCGTGCAGAAACACTTATTTTTCTTCATCATCATTTTCATAATGGATTGAAAATTAAATACCTCATCGAGAAAGATCCACAACTTCTTTGAAAGAAATTGACTGAAAGATTTGATCATTAGAGGATTACAGTTCTCCCTGAAGCCCGTTATGAATGGATGCACCTTCGTTTGCAAGATTTTAAAATTAATAGTGAATACAATTCCGAACTATTTAGAATATGTTAACAATGACTTTGTGTGGAAAAAAAATCACCAGTGAAAATATGTTGGAGAAATTTTTTTCCACATTTCATGCCTCGAATTTACTCTCGCAGCAACAATATCGTAGCATGTTTTCAAAAAGTACTCAGGCCTCTTATCTTTCCTACTTGTGGGTGAACAAAATAATGAACCGATGATGAGAAGGCATGGGTTGTGTCCAACTAGTTCTGTACCTTTGCCTGAAGTAAATGCAATATCAAGACAAGGGCATGGACACATGCATGAATTTGGACATGGACCTTAAATAAACCATGGACAAAAAAAAAAAAAAAAAATTAACGACAACAAAGTAATAATTTCAAAAGACGTAAATAAAGCAAACGAAGTAGTACATTCAAATATGAGTATGAAGAAAGTTGCTTTAGATGTGGAGTGAAATGGCATTGGGCATGTACTTGTTGTACGATAAAATATCTTGTGGATCTTTACCAAAAAACAATCAAGAGAAAAGAAAAAGTGAAGACAAATTTTGTTGATTATGATGGTCCAACTGATGTGACTCCTTTGAATGTCTCTAAGTTCTATACTGATCAAAATGGCGATATTGAGATCATCTGATTGAAGGGTGTGTGATGGAAGATATATATTATTTTACTTTCTATATTTCTAATATTTCCCTTTGTTTTAGAAATTCAGTTTGAAATATATTTTTACTTTTCGCAAAAAATTGAAACTTTATTATGCATCGTTAATTGATCATATTGAATTATATTTACTCTTTTAAATTTAAATTCAATTTTTTTTAAAAATAATATCTATTTTGTTATATTTATAGATTGAACATACCTGCTTGATTGATAGTGCAACATGTATACTATTTTTCAAGATAAAAATTATTTTTTGGACTTAATATTAGGAGAAAATAATATTAATACAATAATAGGTGTATCAAATATCATTGAAAGCTCCAGAAGAGCTTGTATTATTTTATCAAATAATACAAAATTAAATATTAATGATGCACTTTATTCTGACAAATTCCGAAGAAATTTGCTTAGTTTTAAAGATATATGTTTAAATGTATATCAAATTGAGAAGACGCAAGAAAACAGTATTACATTTTTTTGCATATTTTTTTTTTTTTTTTTTTTTTTTTTGTATCTGGCTAGAACCAGATAAAAGCACTCCCATCGGCATGCATCACACATTTATTAAAATGGTTGAATAAAATATAATTAAGAACCAAAAATTCGTTGATCCAAAAAGTTTTATACTTTGGTATGACCGACTTAGACATCTAGGGGTTATAATGATCCATCGAATAGTAAACAACTCACATTGACATCATTTAAAGAGCCAGAAGATTCTTTTACCTAATGATTATCCATGTGTAACTTGTCGCAACACAAGTTAGTCATTAGACGTTAGACTACAAAGGTCAATATTGAATCTTCAACTTTCTTGGAAAGAATTCATGGAGATATATGTGGGCTAATACACTCACCATGTGGACCATTTCGTTATTTAGATCTTAAGGAATGTAGCTTTAACTAGACTTCTTGCTCCAATCATAAAAGTACGAGCTCAATTTTTCGATTACTCAAAGACAATTCTTCTTGATAATACTAGTGAATTTAGATCACAAGCATTTGATGATTATTGTATGTCAATTGAGATTATTATTGAATATTCAATTGCACATGTCCATACACAAAATGGTTTAGCAGAATCATTTATTAGATATATACAACTTATTGATAGACCATTATGTTGACATCTGACATGTGACCTAATTAAATTTGTTTGTTATATGAACTTAGCTCATGCTAAATTAAGGTTAGATCTGCAATGCAAGCTCATATTTATGACCATCGTGGTTTGATGTGGCATAATGATTGTAGATTCCTTACACACTATCAAGATATTCAATCAATTAATGACATTCAGAAGGACTTATGTCAGCGCCCATCAATTCCACCAATCATATGCTATATGTTCGTTCTCTAATTAGTTTATTAATTGCGAGGAACTCCATTTAAGGTCAGCTTTATGATAGCCCGATGGAGCTAATCTCAACAACCGATGGGAATATGCTATTGGTGTACTTTCCCAGTTCGGTTCTATATGTTGATTTGATAGCAGCTAATCAGGACTTAAGCTATTGGCACAGGTTCTCAGCTCGGCACCGTTCTTGACGAGACAGGAATATGTAAGATACAAGCTCATCCTTTCCTATAAAAAGGAGGACGGTAATCCTTAGGAAAAGAAAAAAAGCCCAACAACTTCATATTTCAAATATCTCTTTTGATAAAAAACACTTGTAGTTTGTAAGTAATTATAAATAAAAATCCTTATTTACACTTGAAGTTGGCTTGTTATACAATTTTCAATGTCAACAGTTTGGCGCTAGAGGAGAGGCCATAACTTGTATAAGCAACCTTATCTATCCATAAAACTCACGACGAAATATCGTTATGGTTGATATTTCAGTAACAGGGAATCAATGTCACACTTATCTTGAACAAACTAATATTCTATAAAATATTGGAAAGGGACGAGGTCAAAATGAGGCTGGCGACCCTCAAATGACCATCATGAGAGAAGCCATTCGGAGGTTGACAAATGCAGTCAACAAATTAGAGCGAAACCAAACCTACGTTCCTCTACTTGATACTGAGATGGAGTCTCCACATAGAGAATGAACTAGATGACATCCCACTATGAGGGCTCTCCATTTCTCACGGAAAGAATCTTCCAAAAGTCAAACTGAAGAGATCAGGAGTTCTCCCGCATCAGGGGAGCCGTTTACTAGGAAAGCTAGTTGTGTGTTTGATATAATGGGATTTCAGCACTCACTAACACCTCGGAGTGAATATGCTGAGCCTCGTGTGAAACGCCTGTTGGAATAGACAGAACCTGAAATGAACATCTTAAAAAAAACACATTGCTGATTCGGAAGCCAAAAATAAAGGAAGCACGGAGGAATATCTCACTAAACACCATTCCCCTTTCACTGAAGATATTCTTGATGTACATTTGCTTGAAAAATTGAAAATGTCACAGCTGACTGGGTATGAAGAGGAAAGAGATCCCCTTAGTCACCTAGATAAGTACACTTCCTGGATGGAGTTGCAAGGAACGGGCGATGCCATTATGTGTCGTCCCTTTCCATTAACGTTGGGAGATAAAGCTCAATGGTGGTTCAGGAGGTTACATCAAAGGTCCATAAGACACTGAAGTGATCTCACCACGACATTTCTTGCTCAATTCATGGTAAAGCAAAAACCATGCACAAAGAGTGTTTGGTGAACATTAAGCAAGGAAAGAGCGAATCACTTAAAAGTTACCTTAATAGATTCCATATATAGTCCATGGAGGTCAAACAAATCACTTATGACGTCGTACTCATGGCAGTTCTTCATGTGCTAAGGCCTAGACTGAGGTTTTGGTGGTCTGTACATGAAGATGAACCTTGAACATATCAGAGTTACTTAATCGAACCGAAAAACATATAAGTACAGAAGGAAGCCACTTTAGATTAGGAGAAAACCAAGATAAATTCACAATCCCCACACCCAACAAAGGAAAAAAAAAAGTGGATAAAGGGTTCAATCATGAAAAGAAAAAGGATAGGAGAGATAGAGATCATCCTAGGCCTTATTTGGATAGATTCCATGAATATCATCAATTAAATACTACCTTGGGATAAGTCTTCTTGCAAATAGGAGAAAAAGAAGTATTTCGCAGACCCCCACCTCAGAAAAAGGATCCAGCAGGGAAAAACCAAGAAAAGTACTGTCGATATCACAGGTCAATAGGACACAATATAGATAATTGCAGAAACCTACAAAAAGAGGTAGAATCTTTAATTCTACAAATTCATTTGCAAGAGTTTGTGGCTAAACCCAAAGAGATGAACTAAGCATACAATCAACAACCTTAGCAACTAGGGACGGTTCAACGAGGTCAGCCAATTCTCCAACCTCGGGATCTGCCACCCTGAGCTAAGATCAAAATATTAATAGGTAGAAATCAATGAATTGAAGGATCGAAAAGGGTAAGGTGCAAACAAGCGCGAGATGCACGCATTTGCCAAAATTACGATGTAGGACGACTAAAGTCTGATACTAGCATTGCGTCACACTCGAAATGGTTTGGATTTTCGAAAGACGATTTGTATGGAGTTTTTCAGGACCAAAGTGATGCACTGGTAATAACCATATTTGTTGTTGGCATAGAAATACATCGAACTCCTGTGGATAATGAGAGTTCGGTCAATGTGTTGTATTCTCAAACTCTAGAAAAAATGAAAATTCAAAAATGATATCTTCAACCATATTCTAGGAGGTTGCAAGAATTTTTTGGGGATCCTATTGAAGCTTGAGGTCAAATTGTTTTGGTTGTAGAGCTAGGCGATGTCCCATGTTAGAGAAGAATTCTAGCGAATTTTGTAGTTGTCGACCTACCTTCCAATTAAAATGCCATACTAGGGAGACCCATATTGCACGAATTGCAGGCCGCTACTTCAACATATCACTGCTACATAAAGTTTTTCACTTTGGATGGAATTGGCGTAGTACATAGAAATCAAGCTGAGGCTAGAGCTTGTAATGTTGATTTACCTAGTCCTCATGTCCACATGTTGAGACGCCAGCAAAATAATCAAGTAAGGAAGGCGAGGCTCAAGATACCTATAGTAACCGACCTCTCTAAGATAAGTATAACTGAGAAACACCATAGAAATATAATGGATGATAATCTTTTGTTCGATGATAAGGAGACAGATCCACATCCTTATCTGGGAATCCTAGTAGTTTAAATACCTATAGCAGGAGTCATTATTCCCAAGGGTTTAGTTTATACATGGAGTTTTCTCAACATACTATATACCAATACACTGGAATGGATGGGTATTCTACTAAATTTTCTACAACCGTACCCGAACGTGGTTTTAGGACTTAATGGGGCCCTCACCCAAGCAAAAGGGTTGATCAAGCTCTCTGTTGAAATCAACGAATCTCCACGTCAAACTAAGTTAAATGCTGATTTCGTAGTATTTGATTTCAATTTACCCTATAACTCTATCATGGGATAGCCTCTACTATTCAATCTCAGGGAAATTGTGTCTATATACCACTACTCAAATTTCCCACACCTCATGGTGTAGGTTAAATTAAGGAAAACGAGGACATCTCTGAGAAGTGTCGATGAAGATCTACCTAACAAAGAAGGATGCAAATATTCCCCAGGTATTTATATAGCACATCTTATTAAATCCGACTTTGGCTCATTAGACCCTCGTCTACGGGTTAAGGGAGGAAAACTTGTAGAAGAGCTAGACGTAGTGGTGGTTGGACCAGGTGATCTACCAAGGGAGCTCAGAATAAGTCACGAACTCTAGCCACCCATCTGAGATTAGATAGTAGAATTCCTCCAACAAAATCTTGATGTTTTTACTTGGAATCAAACAGATATGAAAGGGATCGACCTCGAAGTCACTTGCCACAGATTGGGTATCAACCCTCTAGCGCGACCTAGGCAGCAATGACATCGGTCTTTAAATCCAGAGAGGTACGAGGCTCTAACTAAAAAGGTGCAAAAATTGCTTCGCAATGAGTTCATCCGTGAAGCAAAATATCCTAAATGGGTTGCCAATCCAGTTCTCGTGAAGAAAAGTAATGGAGATTGGAGAATGTGCATAGATTTCACTGACCTCAACAAAGCATGTCCTAAGAATAACTTTCCTCTACCAAGGATAGACCAGATGGTCGACACAATGGCAGGACATGAGTTGATCAGCTTCATGGACACATACTCAACGTACAATCAAATACCTAAGTATGAGCATACTTATCATTACTAGTCGAGGTCTTTATTGTTACAAAATCCTTTTGGTCTAAAAAATACTGGAGCTACTTATCAACATCTGGTCAATTCCATATTAGCCAAGCAAATTGGCAAAACCATGGAAGTATATGTTGATGATATGCTAGTCAAAAATGCGGATGCCAGGGACCATTAACGGCAACTTGATGAAATGTTTGAAATATTGAGAAAGTATAAGATGAAGTTGAATCTGCACAAATGTGCCTTCGGTGTGAGCTTCAGAAAGTTCCTAGGTTATCTCGTCAATCACCGAAGAATCGAGGTAAATTTGAAAAAAAATACGGGCCATCATTGAAATGCGAGCCCTAACAAGGCCTAAGGAAGTTTAAAACTTAACTAAATGAATAGCTACTCTCAGTCGCTTTATGTTAAAATCAACTGATCGGTGTAAACCATTCTTAGATGTCCTGTGAAGAGGGAAGAAGTTTGAATGGTCTCTTGAATGTCAAATTGCCTTTGATGAACTAAAGCAACAATTGACACAGCCACCGATGTTGTAAAAACTAAGAGCAGGCGAAATGTTGATTTATATCTTGTAGTGTCTTAACACGCTATCAATGTTCTCTTAGCTAGGAAAGAAGAAGGAATACATCATCATGTTTACTATGTTATGAAAGCCCTCCATGAAGTCGAGCTCCATTACACTCCTTTAGAAAAATTGGCCTATGTTGTTGTCATGATAGCAAGGATTGAGACTCTACTTTCTGGAGCATTCTATTGAGATCTTAACTAACTATCCATTAAGGCAAACCTTATAGAAGCCTCGACATAAGATATAAACATCGCACCTCCATAAAAGGTCAAGCACTTGCTGATTTTGTTGCGGAGTTCAGAACCACTAGGAGAACTCCCTCATGATACACCATGGGAGCTCTTTGTAGAAGGATCATCTATCGGAGTTCGGTCAGGGGCAGAAGTTATCGTGGTTAGTCCTAATCGCCAGTTATTCTACGAAGCATTGTTGTTTGACTTCAAAGCTTCCAACAATGAAGCTGAATAGCTAATAGCTAGAGTGAGGATGACAAAAGAGATGAAAATTCCTCATATGGTAGTCCACATTGACTCACAAGTGGTAGTTAATTAGACCAATGATGCCTACCAAACTAAGGAAGAAAGGACAAACAACTATCTTCAAATTGTTAGGCAAGAATTCGAAAATTTTCGAACTGTTCTAGTCAAACAAATTTCCAGAACTCAGAACGGTCATGCTGGTGCTTTAGCTCGATTGCCCACAAGTGAAGGAATAGAAAAGTTTGATAGCATTCCCATAGGAAGAATTCCCTATCCTGCCATTGAAAGACTAGAAGTTGTCTCCATGATGATCGATCCCAAGACTACATGGATGAATGAAATTAGTTCCTATTTAAAGACAGATCATGTCCTGAAGATCCCATTGAAGCAAAAAGACTCCGAATGAGGTCAGTAAGGCACACATTAATTGATAATATGCTCTACAAGCGGGGATATTCAATACCTTTGTTAAGATGCCTGAATGAAGAACAAACACTTTATACTTTACAAGTACATGAACGAATATGTGGAAATCATTACAGAGGACAATCATGGCTCACAAAATCACACGTCAAAAATATTTCTGGTCCACCATGAAACTAGATGCATTAGAATTTGTGAGAAGATGCGATAAATGTCAACGCTTTACTCCTAACAATAAATTCCTGCCAGAAGAGCTGAACTTCATAATAGCTTTTTGGTTGTTCTCCAAATGGGGGGTTAATCTGATTAGCCCCATGCCCTCCGAAAAAGGTAGAACAAAATTCGCGATTGTTGTAGTTCATTACTTTACTAAGTGGGTAAAAGCTGAACCACTTGCTAAGATCACTAGATAAAAGACCATTGATTTCATATGGAAGTCCATTGTGTGTAGGTTTAGAATACCTCATTCCATCGTAACAGACAATGAAAAGCAATTTCACAATACTCACTCTGAAGACCTTTGCAAGGAACTTGGCATATGAAAGCATTTCTCCACACCAAACCATCCTCAAGCTAATGGTCGAATTGAAGCAATTAATAAAATCATCAAGCATACCATAAAAAAAAAACTCGACGCTCTTAAGGAAGGATGGGCAGAGGAACTCTCTAGTGTACTATGGTCTTATCATACTATGCCTAGGAATATCACTAAAAAAATCCCTTTCTCTTTGGCTTTTAGGGTGGAAGCTGTAATCCCATTGGAGATAGGAATTCATTCTATTTGAATAATAATGTACAAAGAAGATGAGAATGAAAAAGCATTGTGTGGAGAATTGGACCTAATAGAGAAAATGAGGAATGATACTGAAATCAGGAATGCTATATACAAACAACACAACGTAAAATACTACAATCAGAAGGTCAGGAAATGAGTATTTGGGTCAGTACCCTGGTGCTAAGGAAAAGTTCTCGCCACTAGAGAATCTAGCTCCGGATCTCTAGGACCTAATTGAGAAGGCCCCTACAAAGTAACTAGAGTAATACTCAAGGGGGCCTACGGCTAGAAGACATGAATAGCAGACCTCTGTTGTACCATTAAAATGCAGAACATCTCAAGAAGTATTACTAGTAGGAAGTGAATGTATTTTGTACTGTAAATTTATAATAAAAGTGTGTGTTTTATCAGAAAAATCACAAAAGCCTCAGAAAAATCACAAAATCCTTGCTTGTTAGCAAGCCAATCTAAAGTTGCATGTGCTGCAACACTTAGACAAATTTTCTATCAGGGAAATCACAGAAGTCTTGCTCGTTAGAAAGCCGAACTAAGGTTACGTACTACAACACTTTAAGGTTGCACGTGCTGTAACATTTGGACAAATTTCCTATCAAGGAAATCACAGAAGCCTTGCTCATTAGCAAGTCGAACTAAAGTTAGCATGTGCTGCAACACTTAGATAAATTTTCTATCAAGGAAATCATAGAAACCTTGCTCGTTAGCAAGCTGAACTAAGGTTGCATGTGCTGCAATACTTAGACAAATTTCCTATCGAGGAAATCGTAGAGGCCTTGCTCGTTAGCAAGCCGAACTAAGGTTGCATGTGCAGCAACACTTAGACACATTTCCTATTAAAAAAATCATAAAAGTCTTTCTCGTTAGGAAGATGAACTAAGGTTGCATGTGCTGCAACACTTAGACAAATTTCTATTATAAAAGCAAACAACATTTTGCACCAAATAAAAGATGAACTAACATTCATTCATTAATAAAATAAAAATGAGAACTTGGACATCATTCATTCGACAATGTTAGACAAAAACAATACTTGGCAAAAGCATTAAGTAAATCCTATGGAAGAGGTGGACCTCGTAAAGCTTGGACATTATCTTCAAGGTCTTCATTAGCAGGGGTGATACGAACTCCGGCTGCTTCAAACAATCTTTGGAGCTCTTTCTTTTGCTCATCCAGAGATTCCACTAGGAAGGCCGTACCAAAATCTGACCTCTCCTTGCTAATATGCCTCACGAGCTCTTCTAGGGGCACAACATAGGTGTCTTAAGCTAAAGTATCAAACTCATGAGAGGCCCTCCAAATGTCCACTGCCTTAGAAGCTTTAGCTTCAGCTTCTTCGGCCTTCTTAGTGGCTTCTTTAGTTCTTTTTATAGCTTCATCAGCTCGAGCTCACTCCCCATCAGCTCGTGTTTTCTCTTTTAAGCTCTTTTTTTCTCATTGGCTGCTCATTGAGTGGCCTTCTCCCTCCAAATTTATAGGGCCTTGATGTTGTCCATAAGCCTCAATTTTGAGGCTAATTTTACATCCAGCTCCACTCACATCTTGTTGAGGTGATCTTCATAATCCTTCTCCTTCTTTACGAACCTCGCCCTCTCAACCTCCATATTTTTGAATAAGCCTAAGGCTTGGTTCTTCACTTCAATCATTTTATCCAGTTTGGCCTTGACCCGAGAAAAGAAAAGCAATGTGAGTCTAAAAAAAATTTAAAATATTTGAGCTCGAGCGAACTACCTTGTCTGCCATAGACATCATATACAAGATGGATATGTGGCTGTGGAGCTAAGTTGAGATGATTACCTCGCCTACAGGCATCTCAGGTAGGGATTGTCTATCCCTCTCATTTCAGCTCCTAGTAAGAAAGTTGGCACATTCTTTGAGAGGAGAGGGAAGCATTGCTATATATTCTCATAATGGGGATGGAGCTCTTAAAAATTCTAGAAATATGTCAAGTCGGTGGCCCACCAAATTTTCAACATTGGGCCTTTGCAAATTTCGAACATCTTTCCTGCGACCTTAAGGAGCTAGTTTTGACAATTGTTGGGACAAATTGTGTCATCGAAGTTAACCTCTGGAGAGGTACATAAGGTAAAGACGTCTTAAGAGCTAAGGCTATTAGAATGGACTTTGTTTATGTTTCCATAGGATGGCAACGCTTTAAGGGTTGAGCCTCCTACTGAATCTCAACTTCCTTAGGTGGGCTCACAACTTCAACAGGAGCCTCCCTCTTTTTGCCTTTGGTAGCTGCTGCTTTTGCTACTTTGTATCCCAACATTTCTTGATCTTGATCTAAAACAAAAGAAACAATGGATATATGTTAATTCTGCACTCAAGGCAAATACTAATTGAAATACTTAGGGAAATACTTATAGTTGGGATAAAAGTCGAAGCCCTAGCCGAAGTTGAGGTGGGAGGGAGAGATTGGAACAACCACGCTTTGAAGAGGTTGGAATCAAATATTAAAAACTTGTAGGACCTCTGTTTTTTTTTTTGGAAGAGCTCGTATAAAGTTAGCTTGTTCTTGAATTGCCGAGGTCAAGGTTGCTTTCTTGCAGTCTACAGGTAAAGCCAAATAAGTTCAGGATATTCTTATAAAACAAGTACAGAAAAATACAAAGATTATGTTCACTTACATAATGGGTGATAGAGAGTAGAAACTACGTCCTCCCTATTTACCTCAGTAGGGTGAAATTGCCACTCTCCCAAAACATAAAAGAACTCATCTTTCCATTTCTTTATTGAGGATGTTGTATCTAATACTAAAGGACCACCCGTCCTAGGCCTAACATTGGAATAACACCAACTAATGTTCTTCCCGTCCTCCTTTAAGGTGAAAAATGAGTTAAATTGCACCACACTCAGTCCGGGATGATGTAACTTACTCCATAGAATTAAAGTGGCAACTAGTGCTTTCCAAACATTGCGGCACAATAGGGTAGGAGCTATTCCCATAAAGAAAGAAACCTATGGATAATTCTAGGGAATGGAAGCCTTAACCTAGCATTGAGGATGGCAGAATTTAAAGCCTCATATCCTACTGCTGGAGTGATAGCTCGGTCAGACAAGGTGGGAATCACTAACTCTACCTAGCTGGGAATACTATATTTTACCCTTAAGCTCAGCATATCCCCCGTCGCCACTGACCTATATGAATTCGCCCTCACTCCTGTGAACTTGCCTAATCTCCACTCAGGAGATCCATGAGATCCAACATCTTCCATCTTAATATTTTGTTCCATATTTCTAAGATGACCTAAATCTTTTGGGTAAACTGTAGAGATTGGGACTGAAGTTAATATCTCTTGACAGTCCGAACTCACAGAAAATGTGGATGTGGAGGATATTACTTCTTCATGTTGATTACCCCAAGAATGAACTGTAGATTCTTCTGAACTCATGCAAACGACTGACGTGAAAATACAATAAAAAGAAAGGTATTTTCTGTTAAAGAAAGTACCTATAATGGATAACCTCTCATAGAAAATAAATGAAAACTCAACGAAAATTTGAAGTAAAATTTTATATTCGTTTGAAAGAAAATTTGAGAGCAAAAAATGTGAAAATGAAAGGAGAAGCCATATTTAAAGAGATGGGAGATGAAAGGGCAGAATCTGGAACGTTGGATGAAAAAATGGAGGAAAAATAAATGGCTAGATTTTACCACTTCAAAATGGCGTCGTTTTGATGAAAGCTTCCGAAAGAAGTTATTGAAGATGGATGACAGCTCACCAAATCAGACCGTGACACCTGTCCAAACTATTCATTGCTGTAATAATAGTGAATATGGAAAAATGAGCCAACCATGTTCAAGGTCAGTCTATCACCAAAGCGAGCACTGACCTGGGGATAACTGTTGACATCCAACATGCGACCTAATTAAATTCGTTTGTTATATACACTTAGCTCATGCTAAATTAAGGTCAGATCTGCAAGGTCATCTCATATTTATGACCACCGTGGTTTGAGGGGACATAATGATTGTAGATTCTTTACACACGTCAAGATATTCAATCAATTAATGACATTCAGAAGGACTTACGTCAGCGCCCACCAATCATATGCTATAGCTTCGTTCTCTAATCAATTCATTAATTATTGGGAACCCCATTTAAGGTCGACTTCATAATAGCTTGATGGAGCCGACCACAGCAACCAATGGGAATATACCATTGGTGTACTTTTACAGTTCGGTACTGTATGTCGATTTGACAGCAACCAATCAGGACTTAAGCCATTGACATAGGTTTCCAGCTAGGCATTGTTGTTGACAAGACAAAAATATGAAAGATACATGCTCATCATTTCCTATAAAAATGAGGACAGTATCCTTAGGAAAAGAAAAGAAGCCCAACAACTTATATTTCAAAGATCTCATTTGATAAAAATACTTGTAGTTTGTAATTAATTATCAATAAAAATCATTATTTACCTTGAAGTTAGCTTGAATTTTGGTTATACAATTTTCGACGTCAACATATTACTTATGAAAACAAAACTCCCAACTTTTATTTGGGGGTCATGCCATATTTCATGCTACGTCATTGGTTCATATAAGACCAAATGTTTATTATCAATATTCTTTTTTGCAACTTGCATTTGGCCATGAACCTAATATTATTCATTTACTGGGTTTTTAATTGTACTGTCCAAGTTCTTATTTCACCCCCATAATGTACTAAAATGGATTCCAACTAAGACTTGAGATTTATGTTGATTTTGATTCATCATCTATTATTAGATATTTTAAACATTTAACGGGTGATTTATTTGCTATAAATTTTGCATATTGATAATGAAATGACTTTTCCAACTTCGGAAGGGAAAAAACTACATTTTGAAAAATAAGATAAAATTTCTTGAAATAAAACAATTCTATCTCACTTTGATCCCCACAACAATCAATGTGAGCAAAATGTTGAAAAAATCATTCAATTGCAAAGAGTTACAAATCAATTACCTATGTATTTGTTGACACAAGAAAAGTAACAAAGTCATATATATCAGTAGAAACTATTCCAGCAAAAATTGATATCCCTATACAGGACAATCTACTGTAATAAATGAATCTCAAATACGCTAAAAGCATGGCTGACCAGTTGGTTCAAAAGACTCTATACCTTGAAAAAGAAAAGTATAAGAGAAAAATCAACCAATAATTTCGGAAAAAGCAACATTAAAAGATTGATCAATCAAATATTAAAAATATGGTTCCTAAAAAACCACAAGTGACTGAAAATAAAGAGATTTCTATAGATTATATATTATCTCAAAAATTATGGAAATGAAATAATGTTTTCATAAACAATATTTTCGCATTTAACGTGACTCTTGATATTATGCAAAATGATGATCCTGAACTATAGTTTGTTAAAGACCGTTACGTAAAAATGACTGGCCAAAATTGAAAGAAAAGTGTTTGGACATATAGTTTGAACCCCTGAAAATGTAATCTATATAGGATACAAATGGATTTTTGTATGAAATAGAAACGAAAATAATGAAATTAGAAGATAGAAAGCCCTGACTAGTAGCTCAAGATTTTTGACAAAGATCAGGAATTGATTCTCCTGTAATGGACACCATCACTTTTAGATTCTTAATTAATTTGGCTGTGTCACAAAGGCGATATGCGCCTTATGGATGTAGTGACTGCATATTTGTATGATTCACTTGATAGTGACATATATATGAAAATCCCTGAATAATTTAAAGTGCAAGAAATAAATGATATATACCCGAGAACCATGTTCTCAATTAAATTACAAAGATCATTATATGGATTGAAACAATCCGGACGCATGTGATATAATTGCCTTACCGAATATTTATTGAAGGAAGCCTATAAAAATGACGAGATCTGCCCTAAAGAAAACAAATATTGGATTTGCAATTGTGGCTATTCATGTTTATGATTTAAATTTAATTGGAATTTCTGAAGAGCTCAACAAAACTGCAAATTATTTGAAAAATGAATTTGAGATTAAATATTTGGGGAAAACCAAATTTTGTATCAAGTTGCGAATTGAACATTTTCCAAAAAGATTATTTATTTATCAACCTACATACATAGAAAAAGTCTCAAAAATATTTTTATATGGATAATGCACATCCATTGCCATCACTTATGGTAGTTCGATCACTTGATGTGAAAAAATATTCATTTCGTCCACTTGAAAATGGAGAAAAAAAATTTGAACCTGAAATACCATACTTAGTGCAAGTAGAGCATTAACTTATCTTGTAAATTGTACTTGACCCGACATAGCTTGTTCTGTAAATCTCCTTTGCAAGATATAGCTCTACATCAACTCAAAGCATTGAAATGGTATTAAACACATTTTTCGTTACCTGAAAGGTACTATTAATTTGGGATTATTTTATTTGCAAAAGTCAAGATTTTCTTTAGTGGGATATGCAGATGCATGTTATCTCTCTGATCTACATAAAACTAAATCACAAAAAGGAAATGTGTTTACACGTGGAGGAACAACTATATTATGAAGATTTTTGAAACAATAATTAACAGCAATATCCTCAAATCATTCTGAAATTATTGCAACCCATAAAGAAGGCCGGGAATGTTCCATCATATCTAAGTATCATGTGGATTAATTTCAACAAAAGATGGTCAAACAATTTTGTAAAAAGACAATACAGCTTGTATTTCACAACTCAAATGAGATTATATCAAAAGTGACAGGATGAAGCTTATTTCTTCCAAAAAAAAAAAAAAAAACTCATACACATGAGTTTCAAAATAATAGCAATATCAATATTTAACAAATTCGCTCAATTGACAATATGACTGATTTATTCACAAAAATACTGTAAATATCTACATTCAATAAATTGGTACACAAGAATGCGTGACTCAAAGATCATCGGTGATTTTCATCAGGGAAAGTAACTGTACACTTTTTCCTTAATTAGGTTTTGTCCCACTGAATTTTCTGACTATGTTTTAATGAGAGCTTTTTTATACTCCAAAATATTGACAATTAACTGCATTCTTTTTTCCTTTGATTTTTCCCCACGGTGTTTATCGAATAGGGTTTTTAATGAGACAGTTATTGTTTAAATAATCATCAAAATGGGAGTGTTATAAAATAATAAGATAATTATTGATGATTATTTAATATTATTATAATATATAAATAAGTCTTATCTAGTTTAGAAGATATATTTCATTCCGATTGTAAATCTTATTTTGGACCTTATAATATGGGGTCTTGACACTTGAATTTGGCTCTCTATTTTTCTCTCTTATTTATCTCTTATTCATTTTATTTCATAACATAAAACAAATTTTACTCCCATTGATCTTTTGGTATACACATTAATCCATGGGATTTTTTAACAAATCCGAATAAAGAAATTATTCTATAGAATTTAAATTACCATTGCCAAAATGCTTGTTTTAGAAAGTAAATGAATTTATTAAGCTTACAAACCAAGTGCTTAACATCATTAGAGGGAAATCCTTTGGGTTGTTTCATATAAACCTCATGATGCGAACCCCGTAGCAACAGTGACTACGAAATCCACAACTAGATTGATGCGAAACTCAAGAACGCCAATTAAATCCGATTTTGGATTTAAAATCCGATTTTTAGATTTGAACCCAACAAGGTAAACCAAAAAACCCAACGATAACGACGATGCATTGAACCCCTTGATTACACAATAAAGAACCCACGATCCGATATTTGAACGCCACAAGATTTAGATCTTAATAAGTTCGATTGATTGTTCAATGGAAGAATAAAGAAAACAATAGCCTCTCAATTAATAATTTGTCAAAAGTTTTTTTAACAATGAATGTTTTTGGTATTTATACCAAACCCTAGAAACTAAGTAAGAAACGTGCATAATCTCATAAATAAGGTATGAGATTGACTAAAAATAGAATTCTAGTAAAATAAGGAAATTCGCGAAAAATTAAAATATTCGGGCGCGGGGACGCCAATACCCGCTGTAATATATGGTGAAAATGGACACGGGGGCGCCACCTCTGGAACAGGGGTGCCACCTCTGGCTATCTTCCAAGTTCAGTTGCTCGGATCAATCTCATCCATCCCGATTCCTGCCTCGACCCCAACATGGAACTTGTTCCAATCTTCGTCACGATCGTCATATCGTCAACCGTAGCTTGAACAATTAATGCCATCGCTTCTTTCACCTGCTTTGCCCTCGATCGAGTTATCAGTACTTCTTCCACTAGCAATGGATGATTCCCTGGACTTGCCCTCGTCTCGATGGCACCTTAGATCATATCATCCCCTCTCTCTTCAAAAGGATTCGACCTCGAATCGAAACATGCACCAAACGAAGCAACATTAGTAACCTTGAAAATAGTACTTGTTACAGACTTACCTCGCAAAAATAGACTATAGCCTCCATTGTCGGTCATAGCAAGGATATGGAATAGTCCATCGCTTCTAGGATGTAGGTTGGACCACATTTGCTCTCGTATCCTCCTCTTGCGTATGTACAACCAATCACCATCACTTGGATCAAATGGTACACACATCGAATGCTCCATTTTGCAGGCATGGGACATTTCTAGTATAGTCTCCTGTTTTCTATCTAGTCTACCACTTACATCACGAGTGAAAGCAATTAAACCCGACAAAATGAAAAGATTAAAACCATAGACCAAACATGCGTAAGAAGTAGTAGAAACTGTCAATTTAATCCCTAACACATGCCATCCAACTCCCAACAAGTAGTTATGTAGATTTAGATCAATATATTTCAAATATGTATCAGGCACATCTAAATCCTTATCGCCTATTAAGGTTTCATCTCGTAACATGTGACCTCACACGCTAACAAACAAGCATAATCCCTTGCAACATAATAGATGGTCATAAACTAATAAAAGTTTTCCTATGAATGCACACACGAAACGAATATTTAATCCTATGAAAATATTAAATGGACTAGTGAGTTCAAACAACCTAACTAACCACTTATAAATTTCATAGTTGACCTTATATTCAAGTGTACCACAAATATGACGCATGCAAATCATCAAGTATAGTATCCAACTGAGGTGTAGTTGTGAGGTTAAAATTACATGCTCCAAGTGAAAGCTTATCCCTACATGCTAAACCATCGTCTAACCTATGTATGAGATGGGAATACCTTACCATTGGCGATTCATCGCGCCTCCTCCATGGCTCATCCTTCCTAGACAATAGTAACAATGGCGCAATACATGGACTCAAATTTTTCTTCATACCCCATTTGACATTCAATCCCCGGCATATAAACTCCCTCCATTTCCCTTGAAACTCCTTTGCCTCCTTAGGGAACCTATGTTCAACCTCCTGTAACGAAGAATTAACAAAACTGGAGTGGGGTTGGTTAGTTTCAACCACAAGTTGATATCTGTTGCCCGGATTGGGTGGAGTCCCAATAGGAATGCTCATATGGACCAGATCTTCAAACCCCTGCAAGACAGAAATAGCAATGATATGGAAAGGTCCATCTCCTCTAGAATGTAGTCTGGACCTCCTTTGAATGCGTTTTCGCCTTGTATGTAGGCTCTTCCAAACACCAGTGCCTGGATCAAACAAAACATGTCTCGGTGGATCCTTCTGGCTATATTGATATGTGTCGTGAAGGATCTCCTGTTTCTCACAAAACCCAACACTAACACCAACAGATGAAGATATTAAATTGAACAGCGTTAGTAGATTAAAACCCCTCATTAAAGTGATGCATGTAATGGAATTTGTAGAAATTACACCTAATCCTAACACATTCCATAAGTACAATCTAAGACAGGTAAGAAAATCAGGATATAGACTCAAACACACTTGCTTACAACTTCCAATAATGCAACCTAATTGCCTAGCATACATGATTAACTCCGTGTGACATGCTAGAATCTGATGATGTAGTAATTGTATATCATGAACAAGCAAGGCATTTTCCATGAATGTATTGGACAGTGGACTTGTTATACTCACAGAATAATTGGATGCAACAGCATTCGCAAAAGTACATGTCCTATATAGAAAACTATTCCTACACGCCAGCCCATTCTCTATCCTAGGTGTAAAGTTTTGACATGTTACCATAACTCCACTCAGCACCTCCTCATCCTTACTCTTCAAAGCCTCCATTTGCATTGCTCCAGTTGGATTCTCAATATATGGCTCACCACGAGTTATTCCTACATGGAGTCCTTGAATTCCTGCAAAGGAGAATAATCGAAGTTGGAGAATGGATTGTTAGTTCTTACTAAAGTTCCCTCACACTCATTCTTTTTTTCATGTAAGCTCACCTCTGATTTTTCTTTTCTCTCGACAACTCACTTTCTTTTACCTCTTTTGGCTCCTCCTAATTTTTTGCCACCTCTCTACTCTCATTTTTATTCTCTTTTTCTTTTCCCTCTTGTGGCTCTACTATTGTTTTAGCCACCTCTCTAATTTCTTCTTCACTCTTTTGTGGCTCTACTCTTTTTTCTTCACTCTCAGCCACCTTACTTTCTTCTCTCTGGCTCTCCCTTTTCCGCTCTTTATCTTCTTCTTCACTCTTTTGTGGCTCTACTTTTTTTTCTTCACTCTCAGCCACCTTACTTTCTTCTCTCAGGCTTTTCTTTTTCCGCTCTTTATTTTCTTTCCTCGCTCACTTTTTAATTTGATTCGATCTTCATAAGCATGTTGTGGTGTTCATGATGCAAAACTAATAGCCTTCCCATCCTTACTAAAGTTGTACATATTTTTGCGTTCATCACGTTTCACCTTCCTATCATGTTGACATGGCCTACCCAATAGTATATGTCCGACATACGTAGAAACGACATCGCACAACACCTTATCGTCGTACCTCCCAATTGAGAAACTTATCAACACCTGCTCACATACCCTAACCTCTTCACATTCATCCAACCATCGCAATTTGTAAGGTTTGGAATGTTTGACTGTAGTCAACCCAAGTTTCTTGACAAGCATAGCACTAACAATATTTACACAACTACTTCCTTCAATATTCAAACTACATACCTTGCTACTATCATAACATTTAGTTTGAAATATCATTTTCCGTAGCTGCTCAACATCATCCATGTTGGTTTATGGAAATCACGCATCAACACACAAGCTTCTCCACTACAGGTTTCCCGACTCTATTACATTCTCTACGATGCCCTCTAATCTCCCCTTTACGCAATTTCCCATAGCAACACCAACTCCAACAAAATGACTACTCTTTCGTTCAAGCCTATCCCCCCTATGTCTCCTTCGTTCCATCTCATCTCCTTCATACTCATCTTCACCCTATTCACTACCGATCTCATGTTCATCCATCCTAGGAACTCGCCTACCCGAGACCCTACTAATTTTTACCATCGAAGTATTCAATTTCTCCATCATTTTTCCCATATCCATTAGTAACCGCTCAAACCGATCCATCCTATCACCCGACATATTGGTCGGATTACCGTTTCTACTGGAATTTGAACCTTTCATGTCTGACATTCTCTCAATTTCTGTCTCACCAAGTTCACTCGGAATCACTCAATTGGCTTTTACCATCTAATAATCTCACCATCTACCTTTTACCTCTCACTGCTTTCACCAAGTGCTTCCAAAGACAACAATGAACTCACCGAATTAAACTTGTGACTTCAAAATCCGAATATGTGGATGATTGTAAATCAAGAGGAGTATAAAAATTTTTGGATGACAATGGAAAGAACACAAGAGAATTCAAATATAATTTTGACTCAAAGTGGATGACAAGAACAAATTGATGATCCGAAGTTGTAGAATGTTGGTAGTAAATCAATCAAACAAACTCAATTTTTTTATTTTTTTGCTGTACGGATGAACAGTACCGTACGTGAACAGCATTTTTTTCAGATGAACAGTAACCGCGATGAACAGTAATTTTATTTTTATTTTTATAAACACAAGATTATACTACCAATAAAGAAATTACGGATCTAGGAGTTGGAAATGAAGAACGACTCAAGAACACGAAGAAACTAAAGAAGAAAAAATGAAAATTAAATGACTCAACAAAGAAAATAAAGGATATAAGCTGATGAAATTCAAGCCAAAGCTCTGATACCAACTGATGTGAACCCCGTAGCAACAATGACTATAACCCACAACTAGATTGATGTGGAACCTAAGAATGCCAATTAAATCTGGTTTTGGATTTAAAATCCAGTTTTTGGATTTGAACCCAACAAGGTGAACCAAAAAATCCAACGATAACGACGATGCGTTGGACCCCTTGATTACACAATGAAGAACCCACGATCTGATATTTAAACGCACAAGATTTAGATCTTGATAAGTTCGATTGATTGTTCAATGGAAGAACAAAGAAAGCAATAGCCTCTCAATTAATAATTTGTCAAAAGTTTTTTAACAATGAATGTTTTGGGTATTTATACCAAACCCTATAAATTAGGTAAGAAATGTGCATAATCTTATAAATAAGGTAGGAGATTGACTAAAAATAGAATTCTAGTAAAATAAGGAAATTCGCGAAAAATTAAACTAGTCGGGCGCGGGGGCACCAATACCGGCTATAATATCTGGTGAAAATGGGCGCGGGGGCACCACCTCTGGCTGTCTTCCAGGTTCAGCTGCTTGAATCAAGCTCATCCATCCCGATTCTGGCCTCGACCCCAACATGGAACTTGCTCCAATCTTCGTCACGATCGCCATATTGTCAATCGTAGCTTGAACAAGCAATGATATCGCTTCTTTTACCTGCTTTGTCCTCGATCGAGTCATCGGTCCTTCTTCCACTAGCAATGGTTCCTTCCCCGACTTCCCCTCGTCTTGATGGCACCTTGGATCATATCACCTCATTATCTAAATCTTCATTGAGAAAATGCCATTTTTACATCTATTTCTTGCAACTCAATATGAAATTGGGCTACTAATGCCAAAATAATGTGTTATAATCGATTCTCTCCTTTTGAGTGAATCCCATAGCAACAAATATCGTCTTGTATCTCTCAATGTTGTCTAATGAGTCTTTCTTTATCTTAAAGACACATTTACAGCCAATAACTTTTTTATCACTAGGCAATTCAACAAGATCTCAGAATCCATTACTCTTTACAGAACTCATCTCTTCCTTCATCGTAGTATGCCATAATTCCGACTCTTTACAACTCATGACCTTTGAAAATTACTCGGGATCATTTTTGGCTCCAATACTTTAGTCATGTTCTTGTAGGTACACTTTATAATCACTAGGTATTGCTGATATTTTTGTTCTAGTAGATCTTAATATTGTACCATCATCTTCTTGATAAGCTTTTGGTTCAATTTTTTATTTAGGAGGCTTTGGTAATTCCTGAACTATTTGATCTACTTGAACATTGTCAGTAGCTTGTGAAATTTCATTGATTGGTTCTTCAACACTTGTTTTTACTTGAGGGTGCTATGTATTATGACTAATCTATTACTTGATATGGAAGGTTGAGATTCTAAATGATCATGCTCAGAAACATTTTTCCTAGTTTTATCCCTCTCACTTATCAAATCGTCTCAAAAAACTTAGAGTTCCTTGATTCCACAATCCTAGTGCTGTAAGATGAACAATAAAATCGGTACTCTTTAGACTTTTCGGCATATCCAATAAAATACCAACTATGGCCATTGGGTCCAGCTTCTTCGCTTGTAAATTACAGATCCTCACTTTAGACAAGCATCTCCAAACGCACATATGTTACAAATTTGGTTTAAAACCTTTTAATAATTCAAATGGTGTCTTTAGGACAACCTTGGTTGGTACTCAATTTAATATATACACTATTGTCTTAAGTGTTTCATTTTACAATGATTTAGAAAGATTGGATCTACTAAGCATATTCCACACTATGAGCAATAATATTCGATTTCTTCTTTCTACCACACCATTCTACTCACGTGAACCAAGCATGGTGTATCGGGCAACTATCACATGCTCTTGAAGAAATCTAGCGAATGCACCACTTACTTGTCCATCCTCTATATATCTATTGTAATATTTTCCATCTATATCTAACCTTACGATCTTGATCTGCTTCCGCATTGTTTCTCTACTTCAACTTAAAGGTTTTAAAGGCATCAAATGCCTCATTCTTGTTATGAAGTAAATAGAGATATGTATATCGTGAATAATCATCAATAAATGTGATAAAATATTTTTTCGATCATGTGAGTTCATATCTGAACTACATATATTAGTATGTATGATTTCTAATATGTCTAAACTTCTGTTGGCACCTTTTTGAACTTATTGTTCTGAATTCCCTTAAAATAGTTAGCACATGCCTCAAAATTAGTGAAATCTAGAGTACTAAGTACTATATCATTTACAAATTTAATTCTTTCTATAAAGATATATTCTTATCTCCCGTGCCACAACATAAAGAAGTCTTCATTAATATAACATCATTCAGCGCGAGTGAACATACATTAAATTATAAATTATATTACTTTTTAAAACGGTTAATTTCACAAACGGTCACTGAACTTGCCTAAAAATTGCAAAACGGTCACTAAAGTTTAAAATTTGCAGAAACAGTCACTGAAATTTCATGCGCTTTCATAAACGGTCACTAAACTTACTATTAGGATTGTTATGATGATAATTCAAACTTAAAGGATCAAAACACGTGGACATAAAAGCTTGGGAACCTCAAGTGCAATTTGGCAGAACTTCTGCTCAAATTGGCTGAAATCCGACCCCAAAAATTTGACAAACGAGGGTTGTAATTTCTGCAATTAATTGAGTACCTAATTGTTTTAGCCTGAATTTCAATTCCCCCATATTGATTTGTATCTTGAAACACATTTGAGCCTCCAATTGATGGATGAAATTCAGATTCACGAGGAAGGATCGTTCTTGAAGCCAAATCCAAAATTTGTTTCTTTTGACTGATGAAATGCAGTAATTAAACCCTTACCCATGGCCGTCCTATCATGAATTTCATTCTGGTTGGTTCAATTTGTTGATTGGAGCTGTGGAAAAGCATCAATTGAAAGGGGATCGAGTGGCTCGCGATGCGTTCGAGCTGCCCAACCCTTCATCGTCGATTTCAGACCAAATTGGGGAAGACCCATGCGCTCAATGGATGCGCCAGGAGGAATAGTTGCCTGAGGTGGTGGTTCGCAATCATGGGTCCCACCACCGACACCGGAATCAGAAGAGAAAAAATGCGCAGTGGCAGGCAACGTGAACGGAGCTTTCTGATTTTGATGGAGTTGATTATTTGTTGATTGAAGGCTATGGATAGGGTTGCCTAGAAGAGGAGAATGGACCAGTATATTGGGCTTAACGTGGATGTCTCCGGAATGTGTATTTTCGGCCATTTTGGGATGGGAATGGACTTTGCACTTGAGGTCCTCAAGCTTCTATGTCCATGTGTTTTGGTCTTTTAAGTTTGAATTAACGTCATAACAGTCCTAATAGTAAGTTCAGTGGCCGTTCGTGAAAGCCCAAGAAACTTTAATGACTGTTTTTATAAGTTTTAAACTTCAGTGATCATTTTGTAATTTTTAGGTAAGTTCAGTGACTATTTGTGAAATTAATCCTTCTTAAAATTAATACGGTAAAGACTATCAAACAAAATACCAATTCCAACATAATTAGAGTTATAAAACAAGTTGAATGACGTATTTGAAAAATTAAAGGAATATCCCAAGGATAGAAATTTGGAAATATAAATCAAGTTCATGAAAAACTTGAGCATAAAATTTCCTATCTAATTCCAAAACAAAATCACTACTTAAAGTTAAAACACATGTTCCTATAGCCTCCACATGTGAACCCATCTTATTTCCGAATAAGATATTGTGTTCACTTCCCATAAATATTTTAAAAATCAACTTGGACATTGACCTGAAAAAGAAAAAGGGTCAAGTAGTCGAATCGAGAATATTTAAAAAAATTAAAAGAAATAAATTTACAAAGAAAGAAAAATGTATCTAAATCCAGTAAAATGTTAAAATTAAAAATTTAAATGTTTTACATCCTCTATCACCAATAAAAAATGCCAAGTAATAATTGAATCCAAAAAGTGCACTAAACATAAAAGATTAAATAGTTAAATTTTGTCTTTATCATCTATAAGCCTTAATCCATGATCATTTCCACGATCACTTGAACCACCAAAATGACGAATAACATCCAATAAATCTAAATCACCCATCTTTGAAGTATGAGTATGAAGCTCGCCATTATTTCCATTGTCGTCTAAAGCACAAACATAAGAAATAATTTTTTTTATAATTATGAATGTTCGGATCAGTTTGCGTGCACCTCGACTAATCTCACGGGACCCTGAAGTTTACGATTGGGTATTCACCTCAATGACCCTGAGGGGACTCGAACTGGTAATCATTGAGGAGCAAACCCAACTCCTGACCAATGGAGCAACCCTTCAAGATTTAGAAATAATATATTAGATAAAGATACGTGACCAATATAATCAAACATAAAAACAATGAATTAAGGTTGTTAAACTTACGAACCTTGCACATAAGCATCACTCTCATGATCATTAACATTGGGAAGTGCATCTCGTGTATAACGTTATCTAATTCTTCATACTCGAGATCCTAAGGTGGTACTTCTTCCTCTATCCAAACATGTGTCTTGTCAATACGCTCATAATCAACTGGATCATAAGATATCTACTTATAATAAAGTCTATACAATTGTTCATGAGAAGTAGTTAGATAAAGAAAATACATTAAATAAATGAAACACTAAAATAAACTTGTGATTAAAGAGTTTGAGATTATATATCTATTTTTCAATCGAAAATTATAAGTAACATAGACAAGATCATCGAGTCTTTGATGCTCCAATCAATTTCCTTTTTTTCGTGTGAATACGTTCAAAGACTCTCCAAATTCTCTCGCATCCTGAAGAAAAATATGTTTGACCAAGATTTCGAAAAGCTATCTTCTGCAGTAGGATCACTAGATCCACACAATTTCCACCATTTACCAACATATTTTATTAAAGTTAGTTTTAAGCAATAAGAACTTTATTAAACGAGTAAACAATAAATAACTAAACACTCACCAGGTTGTAATGCTTTTCAAAACTTCCTTCACGTTTTCGATACGGCATCATCTCTCCCATTGCTTTTGTCCCATAGCCACAGATGTTTTTTATTTCAAGTAAATTGAATAGGCCTTGTTGCATGACTTCTACATTTTGACAAAATCCTTCTTTATAAATGGAAGCAGGATTAAGAAAATACGCTGTTGTATGTATGTTAAGGTGAAGATGTTTATCCCATCACTCCTTTTCATGTCCTATGCATGCCATCATATGCATAACCCAATGAAGGTTTTTCATCCGCATCTACAATTCGCATCAATCTTACAATAGGAGCTACTAGTTTTACAATCATCAACAGTCCTCCCAAAATTTGTTATCCAAGATGATAGAATTTACAAGTCTCCCATTTGCACTTTTTTAAAGCCTTCGACTGGCAAAATGCCTACTTTTTGCTAAATTTTGTAGTTTTGTTGTTTGTGATCATAAATACTTTTCAATGTAATAAAAGTGGTAGCAAAACGAGTTACGAATGGACGTACAATTTCTCTCCATTCAGGTATTTTCTCAACCAAGACAAAAAAAAAATAAATTATTTGATTATACACAAATATTGTAATCTTCTAAGCACGTAATGTAAGGGAATGTAGATTAGACATGCTACTAATATATCTTTCAAAATAAGATTCAAGCAATGTGCAGCACAAAGAGACCAAAAAATGTGATCAAGTTTGACTTTTAATTCCAGCAAGATGGTATTTCATTCTATTAATTCCCCCACCTTTAAAGCTATTGTTGCAATAAAGACGTGTAACGAACTTTACCGTTAATATCAAGACTAGAAGAAAAATATACCCATGCAGGATCAGTCTTTGCACGACTAGAAGGTGTGGAACCTATAGATTGCCTTTCCAAAGATTGAGTATTGGTGTCCATCAAAAAAAAAAAAAAAAAGGGAAAAGAAAAGAAAAGCATTATTGTTAGAAAGAGGACATTAAGCAGTTTATAGATGTTTAGAATTATACAGTGACCAGTTAAGCAATGTGAAGTATATAAAATATAACCCAATGAAGACAAAAGAGAAAAGACAGAAGAGATTTCTTAGCCAAACACGTAATGAACTACTTAAGCTATTTAAGTTATTTTTAAGGGACGGTTCGAGTCTTGGAAACGATATAGAAATTCGTGAAGGTAAGATGAGCTCAAACTCTCTTAGAACGGACATTCGTAAGTTAACGGTTTCGACACAAAGGTTATATCGTTACAAAAAAAATGCTCATTTTTTATAACGACCTGGTCTCTGTGCCAAAGT
>CAIGRB010103853.1:37847-51268 GCA_903798255.1 Fraxinus quadrangulata | reverse complement strand
CGAGCGGTGTATTGATAATAGAATTTAACACTTACACCCATATTTGGTATTTTTATAGACCCTTCTTCCCCAAATCCCCTTATTCTGGTTTGGTGGCGCACTCTTTCAATTAGATTTATCAAGATCAAGACTGATGGATGTATCAATGATGGCTATGTGAGTGGGTGATGCATCATCAGAGATCACGCAAGAAACTGTATCAGCGATTTTTTAGCTTTGTATGGACCATGCATGATATTAGAGGCAGAGCTCCAATCTATTCTTGATTAGATTTTACTAGCTCAAGGATTGGGTTATTCAGCGATTTAGGTTGAGTCAGATCTATAGTGACTATTCACTGTATCACTAGAGGATGAGGACTATGGGCTATTCAGGGCATACTTAGACATATCACAGACAACATATCATTCGATAGAGATACAGTTTTATAGAGAAGGAAACCAGGTTGTAGATGCTCTTGTTGCTGAGGGTTGGGATCATCGACGATATGAGGTATATGGACCACTTGACCTACCACATAATATTAGGGCACTAGTACAAGTTGACACACATAGATTGCCCAGTATTAGAGTTTGAATTTCATTTTAACCTTCAATACTTATTTTTTGTCTTTTTTTACATTAGTACTTATTATAAAGAAAGTAGTACTTCCTTGTTTACTGCTTTATTCTTCATCATTTACTTTCATTGTAAGGAAGTAGTACTTCCTCATTTACTGCTCTAATTATTTTCATGTAACCACGGTATTCCTCCGCCACAAATAAAGGCATATTAATAAATTCTCGAAGGTGTGGCCCTCCTTTAACTAAAAATAATAGTGTTATAAAAAATGTTTATCCAATGACAGAGATTGAAAACAATGGTTGTAAGTTCTTGAATTCTCATTTTTAATACAATTTATATATTGAAAAATTCCTGATTTCTAAAGTAAACAAAAAAAAAAATTAAAACAATTGGTTTTTTTTTCGTTTTTTGTATTTTTTTTTTCTAGACAAAAGCCCTTACATTAACGACCCGCTCTTATGTTCCAGCTTCCATTTCAATTTACAGCCAGGTACATACATTACAGCAAAGCATACTTTCATACATTTGTTATTTTAATTTTTTTAATACAATTAATATAAAAGAAAAAAAAATTGATTTCTATACACAAAAAGTCCAATCGTTAAAATTAAAATCTTGTAAAAAATAAATTCAAGTTTTTATTTGGGAAAAAATATTGGTTGTCGGATACTTAGTTCCCAAAAATAATTCTATTACTTTGGAAAACAAAATTAACTTATCACGGATTTCTCTGGCCAAATCTCAATCTTGATCAGTTGGCAAACTTCTATATTGTGGTTCTCTTAGCTTCAAACGAAAAAAAAAATGAAAAAATAACAATATACTAGTCTAAGGCAGAGTGATGCATTGTGTAGGTAGAATTTCACCAAGTTTTGCAATCAAGCCCTAATTCTTTACAACACAAAACTTTTAGCTGATGGACAGCTAACTCAAAATTTGTGTCTTTTTGGTGCTGATGTCCAAAACGCAACCCTCTCACGAATTTTCTCTATGCTATCCCCAGTAATTTCAGATCCCTGCTTTTATAATTAAGTTCAACATATGGGTAGAACAATGCATGTGGAAAAAATCACAATTCACCAAAAGCGATCTACTAGGAAGCTTATTAGAAATCATATTGCATCGTAGCACTGTTTGTAGTTCAATTATCAACAATAAGAGTAGACAACATAGGATCAATATTCCAATCGAATAAGCTATCCATCAAAGTGTTAGAACGATTCCCTCTCTTTCACAGGATTCAACATCGTTGCTTAATATCTTTTTGATTCCTTCGATGAAGACATCTCTCAAATAGATAATGTAAGTGTTAGATTTTTATAAAATTAATATAATATGTGAAAGAAATAATTAATTTAGATGAAGTGCTCAATTGGTGAAAAATGTGATATTTGTGTGGGAGGTCAGGGGTTCGAGTCACACCTCACGTATTATATTAAAAGGTCTTTGATTGGGTCCTTGATCCAAATAAAATAATTATTATTTTTTTAATCATTTTTGGAATTATTTAATGGGTCAACTAACCAGTAAAATATGACATTTTTAACTACTCAGTATTAACAACTCATTACAACTGCAAATAATACTGGATCATGGTGGAGACAGTTTCATCTTTTTCCTGCCTATATAAACACCAATCTGGACATTAGGAAAACATACAAAAAAAGGAAGTTGTATCTTTCTATTGAAGAAAAAATATTATACTCAGTTTTTCATATTTTCTGGAGTACACTTGAGAGTTCTGGAAATCAATTGTAATTGCTGCACAATTGGTTTATTTGATCGTTGTATCTTGGAGGTGATTGTCCACAGATGTCGCAGCAGTTAACGACGAGTAATTTTGCTTTAGAACATCGTGCTGTCACGAGACTCGATCAGTCGATAAGTTTTATTTCTGCACTTTACTGTATTGCAACTATTAATATATCTAACAGTAAGTGCCACGTCTCGATTTTATTCTCACCCTCTTGTGGTTTGCCACAGTAATTACAAATATCCTTCTACAGCATATTAATCTTTTACCTCTTAAAGTGGTTCCAACAACAGATTGCGATCTCTCTTTTTTAGTTTGTCCACTCTCTTGCTCATACTCAAATCTATTGGCCGTTGCTCTGAATTTATCGCGTTTTGTAACAATTCAGATTATCGGGTAGTGGTCCTAGTGGAGTACTTTCAAGTTTCAACTGAAGCTGGAGGAACAATTCAGACTTCTTTAAACTCAGAATGCTATCCTTCAAAATAAAAGCAAACGGAAAGCTACATTAATATAATATTGAACTAAACAATTGGAATTTGGACATTAATTTTACAAATTGCTCAATAATGAACATAAATTGTTAAATTCTAAAGATAAAATCTGTCAATTCATCCTAAAAAAATTATTACAAATTCTCATGTTTTCGTAGGGACTAACCTGAAAACAATACAACGTAATTTGATAAACCAACCAATAGGATAATACATTCGTAGGGACTAACCTGAAAACAATACAACGTAATTTGATAAACCAACCAATAGGATAATACAAATAAGTAGTAACCAGTTAAGGAAAAGAACAAACATATAAGCCCGAAAGTCACAACTATTTCTCAGCAGTTTATTTCTAATTTTAAAAATTGCAAAGGAACTTTGCAACTCGATCATAAAACGTAACAACTTTTGTTCAATCTTTTGTGAAACCAATTTTCTAATAATTTCAGAACTTGGGAAATGCAATTCTTCATGCCAAAGAACTATGACCAAACATGGTAAAGTGTTAAAATCAAGCATGTTGAAACGATAACTATTCATATTAAAGGTTATCTCTAGTAAAATATAGCAGACAATTTCTGCATCCAAATGGTCCATATTAAAGGGTTTACAGTATGTTTTGTATCCCAAAACAATTGCATTAACAAGAGGAACCCAAATAAGAAAGAAACAAAGGAGACTCAGTCAGAAATTAAACTTAATAAAGAATAAAAAGAAAACATGGAGAAAATGGTTTGAATGAAAGTCTGAGACTAATCAAGATTGGGAATCTGAAGCTTTGGGGCTTGGCGTCGGTGACGGGCGATTATCGTCGGCGTTGGCAATTAGGGCTTCAGAAGCCATAATTTTGTTAAATTATTATTTGGCGGTAATTTTAGGTTAGATAAAATGTAGGGATAAGGCGTGTGTAGTCAACTTATAAACCAGTAATCATGAACCCAATTTACCTTTATATGTTTAATTTAATGGGATGGTTTTAATTTGTAATGCTAAATTGGTATTTTTTCTGAAAAGTGAAAACTGTAAAATTTATAATTCAATAAAATTAAAATTTTAATTAAAACATTTAAAAAAGATTTGGTCCGGTGTTGTGATTTTTGAAAATCGAAACCTAAATCAAACAATTCTTAAAACGGTTTTGTTCTATTTGAGGGAAAAATTTGTACAAAATGTCATTGTTTCAAACAAACGAGTTTGGTTTGATTTTGCTGTTCCGCTGTGTGGCCCTATTCAACTAATATGTCATTGTAACTACTACTACTACATATCAAACCCCAACTCTGAAATAACAAGGTCAACTAGCTCAGCATACTTGTAAGTATTGTCCATTAGAATTAGGGACGTGTTACCTGTTGGGAATCTACTTAAACATGCGCAGCGAAAAATAAGCAATTTCAATTCCCATACAAGGATCTACATTGTATTTAGATAGAAACTGTGATAGAAATTATACCTTTGATGATTTCTGCAAACTCCTTTGCTTTTTCTTGAACTGGAACGATCACGATCTGCACTCCAAGCTGTCCAATTGTCCAGCCTCCAATGGTGATCCACACAGAGAACAAGAATGACGGCTAGGGTTTCTTTTCTCGTGCTAGCAAGAATAATAATGAAAATCCATCATTTTTTCTCAAACCCTAGGAACATATTAATATAAGTTCAAGTGGGCTCGGCCCGTCTCTTAAACTTAACCCGGTCCAATATTTAATTAATCAAATTAATTAAATCTGGTCCATGAATTAATTAATCCAATCAATTAATTCGGGCCTATTAATAAGTAACCCAATTAATTAATTATCCAACACTTGTCAATTAATTAATTGGTAAATTTCATTCTTCTGGTTCTCTTTTGTGTGTGACCCATTAGGTTCCCAATCACGATGCCTAACGATGTAAATTATTATTTTGATCTAATCAAAATCGATAAATTAAAACACCCCTTTTAATTTATCACTAATTCACATTCGTCGTCCCAGATTGACATCTAGCAATGTGTCAGGGCAATACATGTGACGGGAAATGTCATGTAGTGTGACAAACCAAACTTGTTCGTTTACCGTGAAACTATAATCCTTTCGTCAATATGATCCGATCAATTATGAGATATGGATATGTGTCAATCTCGTTTATCGATCATATCTTTTATCCTACTGTTAAGTCGATGTAAGTCGAAAACCCTTTTTCGACTTATGAGTTCACCTTGGCCAAGGATTTCATTATCAACTTAACTAGATAAAATATAGATCATAATCTCTTACTATCTAAGAGTGACGAATCCTCTATTGATCATTCACAACCTTCATATGATTCTTGACATACCCGAACGATGCCGTATTAGCGACCCTTGGCAGAGCAACATCCAACATCACCAAAGTATGACTATCCTCATATAAGGTACTATGATGACCTCAAGTCAAAGGACCAATTCCACTACCGAACGTTAGAGATTAACCACTAACACTCAGATAGTTATCCATGTGGAATCTCCCAGTGGGTCTCCAATATTTTGTTCTATAACAAAATATCCACGTGTTCATTTAAGTGTCACCACACTTTAGCTTGTGAGATCAGCTACTTACTTCACAAGTAAAAATGACACACGTGATGGTCTATCCGTAATAACGATATCCGTATCTCGTTATTACTTCGACCATGGACGATTTAAGATTCAGTCATATGTAATTTGTATCTCACAATCACAACTCCTTGTGATTAACAAATCACCAAAACTTGAATCTATGGATTCTATTATTTAATTTATTAGAATATAAATTCAATTAAATAATAAATATTGCCATATAATATACATTGATTATATATATATTTAAAGTGTTTATGTCCCAAATTGATTGGATTTAGGGCATAACACTTACATTACCTTTGTACAATAGATAAACATGCTGAACTCCCATAATTGTTTTACAAGATAATTATGTTAACTTGTACTCAAATAATACAGCACGATAACAGTAATGGTCGTAATTAATTGCAAAAGTCAAAGAATACAGCAGTGCTGTCAATTACAACCATGGTCACATATATCTGTCACAAATTTAAACTTGGCATTCTGATGTTTAAAACATATAGGATAGGCCCCAAATTAAATATGTTATACAAGTCAGATCACCAAATAACAATGATGTTGAAATAAGATCGATGATCACCTTAGAAAAAGAAAAGAAAAGAAAAGACAATGGTTACAATAACCAAGGCTAGATATTTGAAATTTTAAAAAAAAGAAAAAAGAAAAAAAAAAAAGAGGAAAAAGAATTGGTCACAAATTGAACACTGTATGCATAGAATACTATGCACTGGTCACATATACATGCAACTGGCCACACATTTTGAATCAATTGTCACAGAATCCACAATAAGTTAAAAGTATCTTGATAGTGATTGATGTGTAAAAAGAGATTCTAGATAGTTGTTGTGAATGCTTAGTCGCTTCAATGTGTGACCAAAAAAAGCTGGAATGAGTGTATAATGATTTCACAATGGAACATGGAGACCTCAAGTCACCGAATTCTCTAGTTACTGCTTTTTGACAACTCATATAGGAGGAAAATCAGAAATCGTCGACGGCATTGTGACCTAATCGAATGAACAGTGATGTTAGAAAAATTGATTCATCAATTTGCATCCAATCAGTATGAAGATTTTGTGGTGATTTGGAATAGTATTTTTAGAGAGAGAAAGTGGAGGTAGGAGATGATTTGAAATCGTTTGTTTAGAAAGAGAAAATTAAGATAAGAGATTAATTTGGGTGAGAGAATCTGTTTTAAAAAATGGAATAATGCTATATTTTAGGATCTGTTTAAGATATATAATTTTCCTTATTTATATTGTATTTTTTTACATAAATTTATATTGATATACGACCTATTTCCCCCCTTTTCTTATTGGACAAATTAGAATCCATGAGCCCATTTTTATAATGTGGAAATTGCATCATACTAGAATTTTAAGCCTCCAATATCAAAATTCAGATTTATAAGTTTTTATTTTAAAAATCATATCATAATTAAAATTTTAAAATATTAATAATTATATTAAAAAAATTAAATATACATATTCATTATACCTAACCATACACATCAAAACCCTAATTATTCCATCTTCTCAATTCTCTCTCTCTTCACTCTACCTCACCTTCTCTCTATCACCATTTTCTCTCCTCTCTCTACTCTACCTCCCCATCTATCTACCTCATCGTTGCCGCCAGATGAGAAGATGTCGGAGCAGCGCTGCTCGAGATCGCGCACAGCCGTCCACAGCGATCTGCCCGCCTTCGCCCGTACCCAATGATCAGTTGCTCAGCCGCTGTGACGGCTTCTTCATCGCAGCGATCTGCGAAGCACCGCATGGTAGTGGCGGTTCAATGTTGTTGGTGGCGCTGGTGTGGTTATGTTGTGGGGCTCTACTGGTGGCAACGGTGCGTCGTGGGCTGTGTTGATGGCAGTGTAGTGCGAGGTGGTGCGAAGTGGTGGTGTGCGTTGGGGTGCGAGATAGTGGTGTAGATGACGTGTTGGTAGCGGCGGTGCATCGTGGGCTATGTTGATGACGGTGTGGCGCGAAGTAGTGGTGTATGTTGGCATGTGAGGTGGTAGTGTTGGTGGATGGCGTTGGCGTGTGAGGTAGTAGTGGTGTGCAAGTTGTCGTCGATGGTGGTAGAGTGTAGATGGTGGTCACGGTGGTGGGTGGCGTTGATTTGTCACGGTGGTGGTGGAATGGCGTGACGATGTGATGAAGTTTTTCTGCAATGTGTGATTAGTTTGAGGTGGTTATGTTGCTATTGGGAGGTGGTGGTCGTTCTGCTGGAGAGAGTGATACGGTGGTAGTCACAAGTGTTGGTCGTGGTCACAAATTGTTTGGTTGATTGTGACCATTAAATTGGTTAATTTGTGACCAATAAACAATTTGTGATCAATGAAAAAGATAAATTGTGACAAAGAAATAATATGTTGCCTAAAAAATTTTTAATTTGTAACCGATAATTTAACAATTTGTGACCATCTACTAAATTGTGACTTATAGTATTTGTGATTCGTGATCGATAAATAAATTGTAACGTATAAATTTTTATTTGTGATCGATGAATAACTTGTAACCTATAAAATTTTTGAATTGTGATCGTAAAATAATTTGTAACATATAAAATTTTTGTTTGGCCGAAATATAATATGTGACTAATTAAATTGGTAGATTTGTTACCGATGAATAAATTGTGATTTATAAATTTTTTATTTGTGATTGATGAACAAATTGTGACGTATAAAATTTTTGAATTGTAACCGTAAAATATTTGTGATATATAAAAATTCTAATTTGTGATCAATTAATAATATGTGACGAATTGGAATTTGTGACCAAATTATATGGAATTGTGACCTTAATATATTTAATTAATAAAATATATGTTTAATTAATTAATTTATAAATAAAATTTGAAAAACTCCGAGATTTGAAATTTTAAACATAATCTCTTAAATTTGAAATTGATAANAAACTAAACCTCTTAATTATGAAATCTTCCCTTTTATAATCCTCCAAGTCGATGCTCAACTCCACCAAAATTTAGATTTTGTTGCCCAAATTAAGTGCTCTAGAAAATTTTGATTATTATTATTTTTTTGAATTTTAGAGATAGAGACTTATAGAAATATGCAACCTATGTTCCCTTCCATCAGAAGTGGAGAACATGTTTAAGGAAAAACAGATAATGAAAGGCTGTAACGCGCAAAGTTGAAGAGGAGTCACGAAGAAAGTTGAAGTGACGATGTATAATTTCTTTTCAAAATTTTAGGGATAGGGCCGGAATGAATCATATTTCAATTTTCGATATATTAAAACAAGGAATAACTACTGTCACGATTCCAAATTTTTCAAATTTTTATAGCTTTTAGGCATTTCATTAGTAGTAGCGTTAGTTGACAACCATTTATTCACGTATGGTGGAAGAAACTCTGGACGATTTCCATCCTAGAAGACCGTTAGTTGATAACAAAAAATAAGTCTTACTATATTTTGACCAATTTTGAAAAGGACAAACAATAACTTTACATTTTTCCAAATAAAACAATTAAAATAATCAAATACAAGGAAAAAAATGAGAGAGAAGAAATTTAAAAAAAATACTTAATCTTTGATAAGTGTATAAAATACACTTATTCGAGATCTAAAATATTAATATTTGATAATTCTTTTGACAAAATATATTCTAAATTGTTGTATTTTATGTTATAGAGGTTAAATTCAATGGTTGAATGAGGAATTGGAAGAAACAAAAGAAAATCAAGGAAAAATGGTAAAGTTCAAAGTTTGAGGACCCAACTGAAAATATTCATTAGTTGATTCGGATACAAAATGATACTTTGAAGATTTGTAGGAAATAATTGGATGGAATTAGAACTAAAAAAGGAACGGAATATGATCAAAAAATTATCAAAATCAATTTCCCATCGCACAAGTTCTATTCTAGATTTTTAGCCGAATATTGAGACCATTTTTGGCACAGTTAACGTCCAAATTGGAAACATTCTACTTTTATCAAAGTTGTATCTTTTTGAGTTATCTTTTCAACGCATTTTGAATCATCTCAGTTGGATATTGAGAGAGAAAGTTATGATCAAAATACTAACTATTGTGCAGAGACAAAAAATCCACGCCGGAGGTAACTTTCCTTATTCGATTGGAACTCTTTTGGAAAGTAACGTGGACATGATTTTTAACCAAATTTCTACTTCTAAAAATACCTAACAGCAGAATACATATTAGAGAACTCTCATTTACATATTATATTCCAATATTCATCAATTATTATCATTAAAGGAAGAAAAATCATTATTTTTTGGAGAGAATTTTAGAGGGTTTGCAAGAGTTCAATCAAGTGAAGATCCAAACTTGATTTTTGGATAAAGAAAAGAAGACGCAAGTGGAGATTCATCAAGAAATTATGAAGAGATTCAAGATTTCAAGATTCGCCTTCATCTTCTCAATTTATCAAAAATTCGGGTTATATCTTTTCAGTTAAATATAATTTCTTGTAATTTCGAAACGTTAGGATAATTTTATACATTGATAAGATGAGATAAACCCTTGTTATGATATTTATAGTTCTTAATTAATTATTTTGACTTTAATTCGATTTGATTTGTGGACATTTATTATTGTTTTTATCGTTCTTTTCAATTGCTTGATCACCAATTGAATTTTTAGTGGATTTTATTGCTATTGAGAGAGACAATGGGGTTTAAGCACAATATAATAAACATTGTAAGGTTCGATAGAGGATATAGATATACACCTATGCTTTATATGGTTTCAATAGGTGTTCACTAACTTGTTAATACATTTATCATATTTGGATCTTTCATCGAGAGATAGAAAGGTCACATGAGGGCAATAGATTTGATCGCTATCGAGAAAGGCTTTCAATTTCATCGAGAGATAGAAAGGTCACATGAGAAGAATAGATTTGATCGTTATCGAGAAAGAATTTCAATTAAATTAGGAACATGAATGATTTCAAACTGTCACTTTAATTGTTACACTAAAAATTGAATAATAAGGGAGATTCGATATCTTAGCATTGCATCTCACATATTTGAAAAACATATTTACTTACTTCCATTAGTTTAATTGATAATTTATAGATTAATATTAAAAAAATCAAAACTTTGTTTACTATTCGATTAAAGTTAAAATTAATTTTAACTCGATCAAACACATAGTTCTCGTGAGTTTGACACTCAATTCATCATTATATTACTTGATCACGATCTCGTACACTTACCGATTTTCAAATGATCAAGTTTTGGAGTTGTTGCCAAGGACTACTGTTTTTAATACATTTGGTTAATTTTAACTTTAATCTGAATTTTACTCTTTTTCTTTAGTTAATTTTATTAAAAAATAATATATTATAGTGTTTCCCACTTACTTTTTCGAGAACTTGTATGCAAAGTTCGAGAACCGACGATCTTGTTCAATTTGACTCGAAGATCAAATGAACATTCAACATTCGAAAAAGATAACAGTTGGAAACACACCAAAAACAGAAAGAGAAAGATATGGTAGAGCGAAATCCGAATCAAACAGTCGTAGGGGCTAATTTGGAAGCAGCACAACCGAATGTGGCTGTAGCTAATGAAAATGCAAGGCTAATGGGAGAGTACATGGTTCCGTCGGTTGTGGAAAGCCAATCTAGCATAGTATATCTAGTGTTTGGTCAAACAAACTTCCACCTACGAACTGATGTGATCAACATGTTCCAAAACGCACTACAATTTTTTGGGAAAGCTTCGGAGAATCCCAATGCTCATGTATCAAGATTTCTGGATATATGTGCAACTATCGAGTATCCAGGGGTGTCCAATGAAGCAATCAAGCTGATGCTTTTTCCATACACATTGAGATACTCGGCCAGAGAGTGGTTAGACACTTGTCCACCTCATAGCATCTCCAGTTGGAGAGGCCTAAGTCAAAAATACCTGAACAAATACTTCCAACCAAAATGGATTGCCAGATTGAAGGATGAAATCACTACATTCTCTAACTTGACTCAGAGTGCTACTATGAAGCTTGGGAAAGATACAAGGCATTGCTCCGCCAGTGCCCACAACATGGATTGCAAAAATGGGTCCAAGTGCAATATTTCTACATTGGGCTACATCCGACAAGCATGGCTAATGTTGACTCCGCTTGCGATGGATCAATTACGAAGAGAACAGCAGACCAAATCTAACAAATCATGGAGGACTTGGCATTCACGAGTGCACTATGACCAACAGAGAGAAAAGGTGTACAGAAAGCAGCTGGGATACATGAGGTCGATCAATTAACAGCAATCTCAGCGCAACTGGCAGCTGTAGCTCAGAAAATGGAACAACTGAATGTAACTCAGACAGTGGGACCAAAATGCAACCATTGTGGAGGGAACCATAAGAGCATAGAGTGTACTGTGGGTAGTTCATTTGTCCAATCACTAGAAGATGTTAACTATACACAAAACTTTCCGAGGCAGCAAAATAATCCCTACTCAAATACATACAATCTAGGGTGGAGAAATCATCCCAATTTTGCATGGAACAATAATTAGGAGGCTCAGACTGCACCACCAGGTTTCTAGCAACCTAAGAAGAAGTCTTCATTAGAAAACCTTGTGACTAAATTGGCTGAGATATCTACTCAACACATACAAAGAACAGACAAAACCTTACAAATTTGTGGAGCTGTCATCAAGAACTTGGAAAATCAGATGGGGCAAATTGCCAAGGCACTGGCTAAAAGACTACCAGGAGCTTCATGTTAAGTCAGATGGGACATGTTTTTGGATATATTCAGAAAGCTTCATGTCAATATCCCACAGATTGAAGTTATATCTCAAATACCAAACTATGCAAAGTTTTTGAAAGAGATCCTATCAAGAAAGAGAAAGCTTACATATTTCGAGACCATCAAGTTAAATGATGAGTGTAGCGCCATCTCCTGAACAAATTACCTCATAAACTACAAGATCCAATTGTCTCCTGACAATTTTCAAAGTATCTTCTTGTGTCCAAATCAACTATTGAATAATTATAATTTGGTCATCAAACTTTAAATTTTGCCATTTTCACCAATTTTCGCTTCTTTCTTCGATTCCTTATTCAACCATTGAGTTTTACTTATATAAAATAAAATACAACAATTTAGGATATATTTTTTTCAAAAGAACTACCAAAGATCGATATTTTAGGCCTCGAATAAGTGTATAAAATATACTTATCAGCGACGTTGTATGTTAATGATTTTGTTGACCGGGCCTTTTTTAAAAAGTGTTTTAAGCCAATGTGGTGGATGTGGTAGATAGGGCTTTAGATCTTTTTTCACGATGGACTTCAACGGACTTAGTGACTTTGCTCCTATTTATGTTAAAAATCTAATTTCTAGTAAACCCAAACAGATACTAAATTTTATTTGGTATGAATTGAGCTCAAATGTATGGATCCATTTTTGTTTCTCAGCCGTACAAGAAATTTGTAGACAACATGAGTAAAATTTTGACCTAAATAGCATTACCTAAATATCTGATAGATATTTTTAGAAGAAAGAAAAGGGTTCCCTTTTGGCGAACTGATGCAAACAAAATTTATCATCATCCATTGATTAAATGTCATGCATAAATTCGTATCCTTACAGATAACCCGAAAGCAACGACAAATCCTTTTGTACTCAGCCATGTGTCGAATTATTTGCTTTTTCTTTACTTCTGTTAGGTTAATAATTTCTATACTTTTTTCCCTTCAAAACTGAGGAACAAAGAAGGAATTATTTACTTTTTCGTTTTTTGTTTTATATAGCCTCCAACAAACTCCTTTTATGTCTCCACCCTAACATAGTGATCACAGAGAAAAATCCCAATAGACGGACAGAACTAAAAGATAAAAATTTTCCGACTCACTTTTAGAGCAACTTCACAGAAACCCACAAAATGGTACAATTAACTTTTTCATGAAACTAAAATAAAGACTACAAATTTCATTATGAAATCTAGCTCATCAGAACATAGAATTCGCTAGTTCAGATACTTCTGATGCAATCTGATTGTAATCTCCCTTCAACTTTTC
>CAIGRB010103853.1:20930-31814 GCA_903798255.1 Fraxinus quadrangulata | reverse complement strand
TTAAAAAATTAACGTATAATAATAATTCCTCTTCATAATTTACTGAATTATACGTTAATTTTTTATTTGTACATCTTTTGAATAAAATAATAAATGAATAGTCCATCCTGGTAATTTATATGGCATTTGTGTTTATATTTACAAAAATGGCCTTCAGATTACTGTTTGTTAGGTTGAATTATGAGATATTAAAATATGAAGCTAGTGTTGACTATTGATTTCCATAGTGCTCCGTCTAGTTTTGTTTAATTAAATTTACGGATTTGTACTTTTTTTTTTTTTAGATTTGTAGGATTTGGGTTTCTAATTATTAATGTGAAATTAAATTCTAGATTTTTTTTTATTTTCTGAATTTTTTAAACTCAATAAATTTTATTGTCATGGTATTTATTTAACGACATATTGATATACTTAAGAGATTCTCAACAACATGAAGAACATTTGAGGATAATTTTGGAAATTAGCATGAGGAGAAGTTATATGCCAAATTCAAGCAATGTGAATTTTAGTTGGATAGAGTGGGGTTTCTAGGCCATACCGTTACAATGCGAGGAATTGAAGTGGATCAATCGAAGGTTGAGATTGTGACCAATTGGCCAAAACCTATACATGTTGGAGAAGTGAGGAGATTTCTAGGTTTAGCAGGCTATTATCGGCAATTTATAGAAGGACTTTTCAAGAAAGCGAGTCCTATAATATAGCTAACTAAAAAAGAAACCAAGATCTTATGGTCGGAGATAATCGAGTAGAGTTTTCAAGAGTTGAAGGACAGGCTCGTATAGGCACCATTGTTGACTATCCCCGATAGTTCGAAAGATTTTGTGAGTTACAATGATGCATCCAAGCTTGGTTGAGGATATGTTTTGATGCAACATGGGAAAGTGATTGTTTATACTTCGAGGCAATTGAAATAATATGAACAGAGTTACCTTACACATGATCTCGAACTAACAGCAATAGTGCTTGCCTTGAAGATTTAGCATCATTACCTACATGGGAGCAAGTGTGATATTTACACTGATCACTAGAGTTTAAAATACTTATTCACCCAGAATGAGTTAAATATGAGACAGTGGTGATGGTTAGAATTAGTGAAGGATTATGTCTATACTATCTTGTACCATCCGGATAAGGCTAATGTAGTCGCTGATGTACAAAGTAGAAATAACATGGAATAGTTGTCAGCACTGTGTACAAGACATGATCATTTGATAAGAGATTTTGAGAACCTAAGAATTGAAGTGTTAACATCACAGTAAGGACATCGACAATTTTAGCAAGTTTTACTATGAAATCGGCACTCAGTGATAGAATAGTAGTTGCTCAAAAAAATGAATCCTTTTTGGAAAATATCAGGGTTGACAATGGAACTGAGAAGAGGAAAGGATTTAAAATAGCTGAAGTTAAAGCCTTGATGTTTAAAGGCCGAATGTACGTGCCGAAGGATGAGGTATTGAAGAATGAGATTATGATTGAAGCTCATTCTGCTCCTTACGTCGTCGTACACCAAGCGGTACGAAAATGTATAAAGACTTATATGACACATTTTGGTGAAAAAATATGAAGGGGAAGATAGCTCTATTTATATCCAAATGCATGGTTATCAATAGGTAAAGGATGAACATCAGAGGTCATCATGGCCATTGGACCCTATCGATATACCCGAATGGAAATGGAAAAAGATTGCAATAGATTTTGTTGTTGGTTTTCCTAGATTAGCGAGAGGTCATGATAAAATTTGGGTGATAATGGATCGATGGACAAAATCTGCTCATTTCCCACTAGTTCGAACAACCTATAGCTTAAAACAGATCTTACAGATATCTGTCGGAGAGATTATGCTGCTTCATGGTGTTCCAGTATCTATTGTGTTGGACAAATACCCAAGGTTTACTTCGAATTTTGGATAAGCCTTCTGATAGCTATGGGTACCAAGTTAACATTTAGTATTGCATACCACCCTCAACAATTAGAACAAACTATCTATGTTCTTGAAGATATGTTGAAAACTTGTGTCCTAGATTTAGGTGGTAGGTGGGAAGATCATCTACCGATAGTTGAATTTGTATACAATAATAACTTTTAAGCTACTATTGGCATGGCGCTATACTAGGTTTTGTATGATCGACGATGTCGTTTGCTATTACACTCGAATGAAGTTGGTGAAATGAGAGTTTTAGATTCAAAATCGGTCGAGAAGATTGTAGAGGTCATATATAAAATTAGATCGAGAAGTAAGGCTGCCTAAGATCGTTAGAAAAGATATGTCGACGAAAGGAGAAAATAGTTGACTTTTGAGGTTGGTGAAAAAGTATTTCACAAAGTGGCACTGATGAGGGAAATACTACGATTTTGGAAGAAAGAAAAATGAAGTTCTAGATTTATCATTCCATTTGAGATTCGTGGAAAAAATGGGAATATCGTATATAGTTTAGCATTGCCACCCGAGATATCGATAGTGCACAATGTATTTCACGTTTCTATGTTTAGAAAATGTATCTTAGATTCTAGCCATGTGGTGAATGTTCAATCATTTGATATCCAAAGTGATATGTCGTACGAATAAGCTCCTGTAGTGGTTCTAAAGAGAAAGGATGACATTCTGAGGAACTAAAAGATTCTACTTGTCAAAGTTCAGTGGGGGTAGACATAGTGAGAATGATGGTACTTGGGAAATAGAAGAAGACGTTTTAGCCAACTATCGTGACCTCTTTAAACAATTAAGTTAAATTTCGAGGACAATGTTTTGTTAGTGGGAAGAATTGTAGCTGTCGAAAATATTATTTTTTTGTTTTAGAAGAAATTTTCTTGTAGAACTCGAAAATTATTCGGGTTACATTACTACGTTGCTACGACACTTCCTAAGAATCCAAATTAATTTTTTTGGTCTCAATAGTAGTATTTCTTTCACTTGTCTTAAAATTATTGTAAGGTGTTGAATTCTAATTTAAATGGAAAATTTGTTCTTTTCATTTGGTTGCGTTATTTGTTGACTACACATTCTACATTAACTACCTCATATGTTAAATCCTTAAAAATTAAGATTAGATAAATTATTACATAGTGCCAAACAATCCCAAATTCACCCACGTATTTTGATTCTTTCTCATCCCTCAATCTGACTTTTTCTTCTCCGCTAGGCATCCCATTTAATTTTTACTATCCATTAAGTGCCATAACCATCCCCACTCACCGTATCATTTAAATCCTACTTTTATTAATTGCCAGCCGCCAATTCCATCTGTAATTGAAAACATTAACCCCTTTCAACTCCTATAGCCACATTTTTTCTCACAAATTACCACCATACATATACATAACATTTCACTTGCCCTTTTTAAATAGATTAAAGGCACCTTTGAATCTAATAATTATCAAAAGGAGAGGCTAAGAGCATGCCGCACTTTGTTACGAAGTGGACACAAAAGGGTTCTAAAACTCCAGACATTTGTGGTACGGTGTTTTCGGCACTTTTGTAAGTGAAACAAAAATTATTTGTTTTTTATTTACATTAACGTGTTATTGTGTTACTCATGAGAAAAAGGAACCACCCATTGGTGTTTCGAATAAGATATGAAGAGGATAAATTTTGATACTTGAAAGGGGTTATCAAAACTTGAGAGTAAGTATTGCCTGATCATTTGTTTGTTTTGTAATATTGACAGTGGTACAAATAACCGAAGTTTGCATTTCTAAAAAAATTTTTTTTTATTATTTATTTAAGTGCTTCCTACGGAGTATTACTTATGGTACTCATCCCCTACTAAAATTGTATAGGTTAATTTCAGGCACGGTAGTGGTTTGGCATAGTGGCAAGTTGTTGGCGATTTGAAATGCTATTTAACTTTCTAGTAAAACTTCTAGCTATTTTGTCTAGTTTTTATATACATTCCACGTCAACTATATTTTAGAAATGTTGGATAGGCTAGGCGTGAAGTTGAATTGTTGCTGAATTAAAATTTCAGTTTTTGTCGTCCTACTTAAAAATGGCATAACTCGGGTTACGGTGTATGTTTTAGAGTAAAATCAGTGGGGTTTAAAAGGTTTACGAGTCTTTTGATAATAGTTTTTGAAATTACCTTAAAATTTTACCTAAAAAAAGGTTTTGTCTGTTTTGATAGTCTGTGTCAGGTCAGTTTTGGAAATACTGTCCGACATAGTTGAAAAATATTTTCGTGCTTCAAACATCATCATTGAGACCCCCAATGTTTTATATTTTGTACCTTAAAATTTTACCTAAACACAAGTTTTGTCTGTTTTAATAGTTTGCGTCAGGTCACATCAGTTTTGGATGTCCGACATAATTGAAAAATATTTTCACGCTTCAAACATTATCGTCGAGACCCCAATTTTTTTATGTTGTACGTATATGAATGTTATAATCTCTATTGAAATTTCATAAATTTTAGTCAACGTTTTGTAGGCCAATTATATCTTTCTTTCTGCTGCTGTGCAACTTGTGTTTTTGCTGTATTTCCTCCAAATATTTTACGATAATTGTCTAAGTCTATATGGTCAAGTTTTTAGATCTCCCATATTTTTTTTATATTTCAAACTCCAATTTTTTTTTCTTATTTTTAATTATTTTAGTTAACGTTATAGAGCTCAAGCTAAGATTTTTTTTTAATATCGAGCTCCAAGAATTTAGGGCATTACATTTTTGGTTTTGTTTCTTTATTCCTTCTCTTTTCTTTTTCAAAGATTTTCTTTTTCAAAGAAAATGTTAAGAAGGCAAGAAGATGTGAATAAGAAGTGCTGAAATGAAAGTAAAAGACACAAGTGTGAATGTAAATATTATGCATTATGGAAGAATAAAAATACAAGAAAAAATTAGAGAATATCATGAAGTTTGCGGTTCTTGATTTTTATTTATATATTTTCTTTTGAATTTTTAAACTCAATGCATTTTGTTGAAAAATGTACGAAGGGGATTTGAAATTTGAATATGATATAGAAACAGCAGGATATAACATATCATATCAAATTAAAAAATACAATCATGCTACATGTTTGCGTCAAGTCTGTTTTGGAAATGCTGTCTGGTATAGTTGAAAAATATTTTCATACTTCAAACATCATCGTTGAAACCCTCAATGTTTTATATTTTGTACCTTAAAATTTCACCTAAAAACAAGTTGTCTGTTTTAATAGTCTGCGTCAGGTCAGTTTTGGATCTCCGACATAGTTGAAAAATATTTTCATGCTTCAAACATTATCGTCGAGACCCCAATTTTTTTATGTTGTACGTATATGAATGTTATAATCTCTATTGAAATTTTATAAATTTTAGTCGACGTTTTGAAGGCCAATTATATCTTTCTTTCCGCTGCTGTGCAACCTGTGTTTTTGCTGAATTTCCTCCAAATATTTTACGATAATTGTCTAAGCCTATATGGTCAAGTGTTTTGATCTCCCATATTTTTTTTATATTTCAAACTCCAATTTTTTTCTGATTTTTAATTATTTTAGTTAACGTTATAGAGCTCAAGCTAAGATGTTTTTTTTATGTCGAGCTCCAAGAATTTGGGGCATTACATTTTTGGTTTCTTTTCTTTATTCCTTCTCTTTTCTTTTCAAGGATTTTCTTTTTCAAAGAAAAGGTTAAGAAGGCAAGAAGATGTGAATAAGAAGTGATGAAATGAAAGTAAAAGACACAAGTGTTAATGTAAATATTATGCATTATGGAAGAATAAAAATACAAGAAAGAATTATAGTATATCATGAAGTTTGAGGTTCTTGATTTTTATTTATTTATTTTCTTTTGATTTTTTAAACTCAATGCATTTTTTTGAAAAATGTACGAAGGGGATTTGAAATTTGAATATGATATAGAAACAGAAAGATATAACATATCATATTAAATTAAAAAATACAATCATGCTACATGTACAATGATTCTTTATTTTAGTTTCAAGATTGTTTGTGAATGCTCTACTCTTGACTAGTTTTGAGTCAATCTCGAAAAGTGATCAACTGAGATTTTTATATACCAGATTTGGACAAAATATTTTTAGTCTGGCTGCTGATTCTGATTGGCCTTGTGACTTGTTCATATGTGCTAATCACAATGTATGCAAAACAATGTCGTGTACATGTATAATTTCTATGTCCAAGACTGCTATTAAAGGATGCCATCTGGATTATTAATAAAATATTAAAAGTAACCTGAAAAATAAGAAGATGAAAATGATTTCACAGCCTGTAGTACAATAGGGTATGTTGCTTCTGATAAAACATAGAGAATGAGCACTATTATTTTAAGAACCGAGTCTTCATCTAGCCTATGTCTTATGATCATGCTAGATGACCTGCTTGTTACTATAAGAAGTTTTGATTTTAAAATGTGTGAAGTCCAGACGCATGCTACTTACTGTAATTTGACCATACTAGAAATTTGTAACAGAGAGGAAAATCAATTATTGCGGACTTTGTTCATACATATTCACCTCATTCCACGTCAAAGAAATCTAAGAAACCAACATCCGAGTTTTTGGTCAATGGTCTGTATATCCTGGTGAAGTCTCCATGTTTGGTGTAGTCTCTATAGTTGCTTTGGGATCTCTAACGAATTTGGCACTAGTAAGTCGCGTATAAAAAAGAATGGTGAACCTATATGCAAACTTGTTGAAGAGAAGTTTGTAAGTATACATAATTTATTTTTTCTAGTTCTATATATATGCATGTGTGTGTATGCATATATACACTTTGTCGCTGAAACTTGCTCCAAGGGTGATTTTCGGGTTCAGTTTCATGTTACTTTTCACTACTAAACAATCAATCCAAACGACTCCAACCCATAACTAATATATTCACCTTGGTTGCTCTTCAATCTCACCAACAAATGACAAGATAACTGTGATAATTTGTAAATCACAAAGATATGAGAAAAACAATGGAAGAAGACACAAGGAGGAGGGCAAATACACAAGGAAAACCATCGATTTTCTCTCCACTAAGGCAACCTTTTTTTCCAGTCAGAAGGCAGCTACGTATTCTCTCAATTGTATACACAAATCACAAACTTTACGACTAGGTTTAGGCTTTAGTTGGACCAATAAAAGGTTGAATGAGTCAAGATTCAAAGCCATCCAAAGATAATATATATGAGCCGTAACCAACATTAATTCTCTAAACTATTTCCAACAGCCCACATTATTTTCGGGTCGAGCATTTGGACTTGGTTGTTGGTAACAATTTAATCCAACATTTACATAATAGCCCGAGATTCATTGAGTATCAAAACTCAACAAATCTCCACCTTGATACCTAACAACCTGAAGCAATCAAAACACGAAGTTAACGCTTGCATAATCAAGGCAACTAATAAAATTGGGATCATAGATCTTACCTTGTGTTTCGAACCTGAAACACATACCATACCTGCTCCATGTAGTTACTAGGGCTAAGATCAAGAACACTCAAGTAAAAGCAGATAACTAAATACAAAGTTAACGCTTACATAATCAAGGCAACCAATAAAATTAGGATCACATAGTTATCACATACCATACCTGCTACATGTACTCATCAGAGTTAAGGTCAAATAATACCCAAATAGAAGCAAATAATAACAGTAAACAATCAAAAGCAAATAATCATGCGATGAAAATATAATATAGGAAAATCCACATATGTTTTCAAAATATACGTTTACACAGAATAACAGATTAACATTCAGTTAATCGATCAACCGTCAAAACACATATGCAACAAATGCACAAATGACTCTACAAAAAATCTCACCACACTTATTCTATCTCATTCCGTGTTGCTCACACCTCGTATCCTCTCATCGCCCACCATGCTCACTAGACTGATCACTCAAATCATGTCAAACTGGTGAACTTCTATAGATCCTAATTCCTCGAGATAATCCTCTATCACCACATCATTTCTCCCAACTTAAGTGGATAATGGATCTTTACCTAACAGAAGTGATAGAAGTACTTCTCTCACACTCTACCTAATCAAAGTCTCTTCACAGATTAAGGATTCCAACATTTTATTACCTCTCCACTCATAATCTAAATGTCACACTCCATACCCCCGGTACAAATCACCAATGTATCCTTAGACATCTATATTCCACATCACCAATAGATATACAATGCATTTTAACCCACTATGCATGGAAAATAATTACACCAAATAATTAAATTGCTCTCAAATTCATTCAAATGCACATATCAAAAACATTAATTGCACATATAACCATGCAACGGATTTAAGTAATCACAGCGTGCAAAAAGAATTACATACAGATGCACATGGAGTAATTAGGTTTATTCTCAGTAAACTTCACTAGGGTCATCACTCGACCCTATAACCACATTCATCTAATCTCTCTCCTTATCTTCTTTTTATTATGATTCTTAGGACAACTTATTTCACTATATCCAAATTTACTGTAGTTAAAACACATCTTACTTTTCACACTTGTTTTAGACCTACATTTGTCATCAAAAATTTTATGGAAAACCTTTCATTTTGCCAATTTGAAAAATTATATTTTTCATTAAAAAAAAAACTCGAAATGTGTTTTCATTTTATCCAAAAATGCACAAAACACAAAATGTAACCAACGACGACCACAAGCAAAGTACAGATACAATTCACACATAATGATCGAACAAAACTTTTCTAAGATCACGTGCAATTCTAATAATGATAAATAATTGATCACAAATTCACAAAGAATTCAAGGTAAATAATTAACGAGAAATTCCAAGATCTAGTAACAGGCAATGGTTTAAGGTAACACAAACCTAACGTCACCCCCACACGATGACTTTTAATGCGAAAAATAAATTACTATACTATACAATAGTCTTAACCGCAATAACAAAAGGGAAAGAACGTGATAACGAGCAGACCACGTCGAAGGTCCGTAAATATCGAGAGATGAAAATTCACCGCTTTAGGGCCACTCATATTTGCCCTAAAGTCTCCAACAACTACAGCAACCAATCAAACAAAAAAGAACCCGAACGCACAAGGGGCGAAACTGCCCAGAACCACAATTTTGCCCAAAACGGAAATTGATCACCATCAGAGGTCCACCACACCTCTAGGAGCAATTTTATTTTTAGACGCGGTCACCGAAAATAGGGTCATGCGCCCTCACGCGCTTCGTCGGAGTCACCCACACGCCATCGGAACACGTCATGTACTGGCCGTCCAACTGTGCCTTCATCTGTACGTCTTGAGTATGGTCTCCGTTTCACCACCAGGGCTCTGGATTGGCTAGAAATTGCACAAACAAGTCCGATTTTTAGGCAATTTTGTGGTAAGATTTTCGGTCTATTTTCTGCTTGGTTTCAGCCAATTTTTAGGTTAATTTTTGGTTAGTTTTCAAGCCAAATCCACCACCTTAAAGCTTTAATACCAATTGTTGCGGAAGATTGCTCCAAGGGTCAACAAAACAGTATTTTCGGGCTCAGTTTCACATTACTTTTTTCTACCAAATAACCAATCCAAATAGTTTCAACCCACAACCAATATATTCATCTTCGTTGCTCCTCAATCTCACCCACAAAGGATAAGATGACAGTGATGATTTGTAAGCCACAAAGACACAAGAAAAACAATGGAAGAAGACACAAAGAGGTGAGCAAATACACAAAGAAAGCCATTGATTTTTCTCTCCACTAAGACAGTTTTTTTCCCAGCAAGAAGGCAGCCATGTTTCCTCTCAATTGTATACACAAATCACACATTTTAGGGTTAGGGTAAATACACCATATTTATAGGCTAGGTTAGGCTTTAGTTGGACTAATAAAAGGTTAAATGAGCCAAGATTCAAAACCACAAGAGGTAATATATACCCTGTAAGCAACATTAATTTTTAAAGCTACTTTCAATGGCCTACGTTGTTTTTAGGTCGAGCCTTTGGACTTAGTTGTTGGTAACAATTTAATTCAGCGTTTACATCATAGCCCGAAATTCATTGGGTATCAAAACCTAACACACTTACATATTGCTTTCAACAAAATTTGAAAGAAGCGAGGCAACATACCTTTAACATCAATATAAAAGAAGATGTTTTTTTAAAAGTACTTGATCCAGAGAATAGTAGGCGATTACGATGGATTGAAGGTGGTGTTTGCTATACAAAGTTGTTGAAGTTGACTATAGCTTGGTCCTAAAATTGTGTTGTTGAACAGTGTGAACACTAATACACTCAACAATAAGCGTAAGCTACTAGATTGAACTGGAACAAGAGAAGAGGTCGTAGAAGGACGTTGGTCTTCAAATGATTCAACAACATTGGTTCATCACAACCTTCTAGGACCTAATACTGTGAGAGTTTGGGTTGATGTAGCTATGAAACTTGATGCATTGTTGTGGAGTCCTACTTCTTATATGACTTGTATCGAAGAATGCGTCGATATCACGGTTGCATGGCCATTTGACAAAGTTGTAATGAAGTAAATAATATAGATAATAAGGTCAAACTTTATACCCTAATATCTCGTGTCACTAATTAGAGTTTTGAGTTTTTTACTTTATATTATTTTACAATCTAATAAGTTGTATCATTTTATTAATTTTCAAATTTAAATACATCATTGGTTTGACAGATGTGTCTTTCAAACTAGTTGCAAGTGTTCAAGAAATTTTCTTGTGAAGAACTAGAATAATATGATTTTAATTTAATTTAATTTATTGCATTTGCAAGCATATTGCTATTAGTATTTAGATATGAGATGAAACATAAATAGATTTCTTTATTAAACAACTGCCCGCGTTTATTTCTACAAGATAATATTGATGGTCGTTTGGAATTTATTATTGGACTGGTTATTGTTATTCATATTTTTGTCCAAAAAAATAATGATATTGAATATTTACATTTGATAATTAAGAAATTAGGAATCATATGTA
>CAIGRB010103841.1:63287-75575 GCA_903798255.1 Fraxinus quadrangulata | reverse complement strand
TCAAAAATTTTATAGGTCACATATCAAAAAATTTATGGGTCACATTTTATCTATCGATCACATATTTTAAAATTTTTGGTCATAAATTATCAAATTTTAAGGTCATAGTTTAACGATTAGTCACAGAGAACCAAATCATTGGTCACATACACCAAAAAACCAACCCCCAATCACGATCTACTACCAATACTTGGTCACAAATCAACTAAATAATTGTCACATAAACTCTTCATCCCGTCGCCACTGTCACTGTGATTGCCACAACTACCACCATCACTACCACTACCAACAATAACAACACAACACAACACCACATCTACTTTGCAACTGGTCAAACAACACACAGCGGCAGTGCCCCCAACACGCACCACCACCACTGTACCCACAACATAAGGACCTACCACCACTGCACCCACAACACATGCACCTACAACCACCACCAACTAGATCTGAAAGCCTCAACACCACCACCACACACCGATGCAACACCATCGCCAAAACTCCACTTCGCTAGCACACACACACACACACACCCATCACCCGTCGTGACGCTGCTCTGAACAACAGCCTCGCACGTTACCACATCACCACCATCCAGTTATCTTCACACCCACAACAGAAAAAAAGGAAAGATGAAGGCTTGCAACATCGCGACGCTACGTTCGTAGCAGCATCATCGTTTTCAGCAGCTTCTGTTCTCAGCAGCGTCGACTGTCTCATCTCCTTCATTGCCGACGTTCAAGAGAGAAGCGATAGAATACAGATCAGACATGGGACCGTACCAACCTCAAACACTGAATTTTTTTTAACATAATTTTTATTTTACATCAAAAAAATAAAGTGGGCTAAGAACTTGACCGAGCTACAGCCAGGCACACTCTCCCATGACATCTATCATTGTTTATAATGCATTTCAGAATAATGTGCAACGCACGTTAACCTTTGACTAGTATATCTAAATGAGCCCAAATGAAGTACAATGAGCTACATACTAAACAACAACTAATGATATTCCTTCCCTTCCAAGAGAAATGAGACAAAAGACGTCGGCGGCACCTCTGCAGGTTCTTGCTTCATCAATTTTTCATTTTTCTTTTTGGATACCACATGCTAAATCTGTGAATCTAAGATAAATGGGAGAAACTAGATGAAACCAATTGGAAAATATTTCTTCTTAACTTGAAAATTTTGGGTACCACATTCTGAATCAATTTCTTGGATAAATGTTACTTTAAGTTTCTATTTTTTTCTCACAAAACCAATCGGAAAAACTCGGTAAAACTTGCGGGTTTTATGCATCAACTGGATTGATTATAACTCCGATTCTCGAGTTTTCCGATCGAACTGGTCGGTCCGGTCCTATTTTGAGAACATTGATGGCAATTAATGGTCAAATCCATCCATTTGGATTCTATGTACAATTTTTTTAAATGTCTAGGTATTACAAATGGAACTGTTGAATCAAACTTGCTATTAAATGAAATATTTGATATCGTGGATGTAATTCTACCTATAATTTATGATATTTTGTTTTGTTTGTAAATATATTTATTTTGATTTAATTTTCCATCGCACAATTGAGTAAGTGATTAAGAGTCATCAATCATATTGTTATAATATGAGTTATGTACTTGTATAGAGAATTAAAGAATATATAACTCATGTTTCGATCAAAAATATAGTCTTAGATCGGCTAATGGAGGTGGGCAATCTAATTTTTTTTTGAATGAGTAGTTACTCTACCAATTGTATATGTAGTTTATCTAGACTGACAATTTTTCATTTAGGAGTAAAGATACTGATACACCTGAAAGTGCATTGGACCTGACCAATTAAATGCTGATTAATTTGGCGGACTATGTTAAGGAATATTAATCACTCATGAATATTTATGAATTACTTAAATCCGTTATAGGATAATTATTGCTACTCGTGCACTTGATATTCTTCGATATGCCAATTGAGTGAGACCATTTATTTACGGCCATCACACGTTAGAAACTTATAAGAATTGAAGTAGTGAACACGTATTAGTGTTCAGAATCTGTTACCTTACAGGTTAGGGAGTCTCTTAGGTATTCTTTTCTTTTTTGGAAAAAAATTTAATTCTGAACTCTGTATTTGGATATCTGTAATTAATCAAGTAACATTCAGTTGCAATGCACTAATGAGGCATGTTAACTTGCATATCTACTGTGGAATGTTGAATCATCTTTGAAATGGTAGTGAGTTAAATTTCGGTGGTATCCTAGACGTGAATGGTGTTCCGGCTGCTCCGATCAGCGTTGCTACCTCTAAAATGAGGTCGAGGATTTCTCCCCCGTTGTACCTCCGGCGTGAGAATCCGTAATCGATTTTTTATGAGTAGAAAGATAATATAATACGAATTTTAACAGTTTGGGTTTCAAGAAAAAACTACCTTTCTTACCTTGGAGGTATTTATAGGCACCTGTTGCTACGCGTTTAGTAGTTGCTGGTGCTATGTGTCCCACGTAAACCTCCCAATTTTTCCCATGTTCCGGTAGAGTGACCCCCACTCTTCAAGTGGTTGGCTGTACCCACGTTTGCTGTTGGGTGATTCCATCCAATTCATTGCCATTTGTATAGTTAAGCGTATCATCGACCTCGTAGTGGTAAGTGGCTCCATGGGGGTCGACTTCTTTATAGTAGTAGGCGACCTATCATGGGGGTCAACAGCTAGCAATGGTAGGCGGCATATGTGAACGTAGAGGGCCTTGTGGTGGTAGGCATTCCCTGGGGTCGACGTCCTCATGGTGGTAGGCGGCATATGTGAACGTAGAGGATCTTGTGGTGGTAGGTGGCCCCATGGGGGTTGACGTCCTCATGGTGGTAGGCGGCATATGTGAACGTAGAGGGCCTTGTGGTGGTGGGTGGCCTCATGGTGATAGGTGGTTCCATGGGGGTCGATGTCCTCTTGGTGGTAGGCAACATATGTGAACGTAGAGGACCTACCATATTGTGCTCTATGTGGGGGTGCATATCAAGAAGCTCTTACCACAATGACCATCGTGGAGAATTATTAATTCCATTTTTTATCACTAGCCCCTATAACTTTTGTCAATGTCTATCGATAAATGGTAGTTTTTTAAGAGGTGTGTGTGCTCTTATTTCACTCACTCTTCTCATTCTTCAAAATTTTCATTCTTCATGTATAAAAACTTCATTTCTTCATCTTCCGGTGAAAGTGAGAGTGAGGGGGTGAGAGGGTTAATCGACCCATCTTGGGATGAGCCGATTGACCTCGGGTTGGGGCCTACCAGCCTTGCTGGTCGATGATTGGAGTCGACAGCAAGGCTAGTTGACACCCATCGACCAGCAACGCTGCTGTTCGTTGACCCCCGTTGACCAGCCCCACGGTTGGTCACGGATTGTTGGTCAACGACGCTCCCCTTCATACCCAAATTCCTTTTGAATCAAATATTTTGATTCATTCAGCTGAATTTCGAGATTTCTAACCGATTTTCCCAAAACATCATGTTGGGTCTGCTAAATCTTTAAACCAAAATGTAGTAATTGAGCGGGATGCAGCGGCTGAGGAGGTACTTCTTGAGATTCCAAAGTGTCATAGCTTATATAACTTGATGTGATCCAAGGTGCCGTTGAAACGAGGACAAGCCCTGTGAAGGATCCATTGATTGTCAAAGAAGGGCCAATGATGTGATCGAGGACAAAGCGAGTAAAAGAGGCTATAGCATTGCTCGTTCAAGCTAAGGTTGACGATATGACGATCATGACGAAGAATGAAGCAAGTTCCATGTTGGGGTTAAGGCCGGAATCGAATTGGACGACATTGATTCTGGCAGTGAGACTGAGGGTTTCCTTTGTACTATGCGACTGCATAGTGCAACCCACCATGCGGTCACATGGTGCTAGGCCGAGAGCTGAGGGTCTCATTTTTTGAGACCTATGCGACCGCATAGGAAATGCTTATGCGGCCGCATAGGGTTAATTTGGCGGAAATTTCCTTTTTTTCTGCGTTTTTCCTTATTTTGCTAGAATTCTATTAGATTATAAATTTTAATGTTTTTGGCAATTTATTTCCAAGTTTTCCTTATTTCTAGGGTTTAGTATAAATACTATTTCCATTCACTGTAAATGAGAACCATCATTATTATTGAATCAATTGTGAGGCTTTATTGCTTACAAACCCTTTGTTCTTCATTGAACAATCTTTAACTTATTGAGAATCGATTTCTTGTGGCGTTCAAACATCCGGGCTAGATTCATCAGGTATGTGATCAAGAGGTCAACATATTGTTGGTAATTGTGTTTGTTACTTGGTTCATAATTCTTAGGTCGAATCTCAAAACCTCGATTCTATTAGCTTTCTTGGGTTGGTTCTAATCTCATTGTGGGTTCCGTAGCTACTATTGCTACGCGGTTCTCATCAGTTGGTATCAAAGCAAGGCTCCAGTAATCAAGGTTATATCTTTTTTTTTTTTTTTTATATCTTGTTTTCGTGTTTCCTTAGTTCTTCACATTTTTCGAGTCAGCCCGTATTTTCTTAAGTTTTGATCCAAAAAATTACAAAAAAAGTATCAAAGTTGTTTTTCGGGCTATTTACAAGTCCAAATTCAATTTCATTTGTTTTGCTGGATTTGTAATCAGATTCCCGAAATTTTTTTTACTGTTCATCCGTACAGTCGTGAAAAAAAAAGAAGAAAATTCTTATTATTACTGGGAGGTTTCCAGCAATCTAATTTCAATTCTTGAGTAAAAAAAAAAAACAAAAACAAAAACCAAAGTTTCAATTTCCATTCAAGAACCGCTTTTTTGAGTTAAAAATAGTTTCACTTGTACTTGTCCAATTCCTTTGTTTTCTTTTTGTCCCATAAATCTCTTGAGTCACACATCGTTCATAACCCGGTTTGAATTCTTCGAGAATAAGATTTGGTTAAGTTCAATATTGGCTTTGAAGCACTTAGGTGAAGGCTTCAAGTGGAAAAAAGGCAGAGTGGTGAGATTAATTGAGGGAAAAAGCCATATTGAGTGATACACGAGTGAAACAGGCGAGGCATATAATTCTTGGAATGTCTATCAAAGATGGTTCTACATCAAGCGGGAATCAAGATCAAGCTGGGATGACGAATGACATGTCTCAACGGTTTGAAAGATTGTTTGGTGACATGCGGGACGGGATGGAAAGACAGGATGCCTTAATTGCTGACTTACGTAGGATCGTTCTTGAGAAATTCCTGATGCAAGGAAGCAAGGTAGGCAGGAGCGTAGGATGAATTTTGAAGATGAAATTGAAGCAGGAAGTGGAATGGAGGAAAATGCACTGATGGATGTAAATTTGGAAAGAATAAGGGATAGAGTAGATAGGTATGGAAGAAGGAGACATGATCGTGATGGGGATGATGGAAACATGGGCAACATCAAGATGACAATTCCAACATTCAAGGGCAGAAGTGATCAAGAGGCGTATCTGGAACGGGAAAAGAGGATTGAATTGATCTTCGATTACCACAATTATGCGGAGGCAAAGAAGGTAAAAATTTCAGTCCTTGAATTTACAGATTATGCTATTACATGGTAGGATCAAATTGTGACTTTGAGGAGAAGGAATAGAGAACAACCTGTTAGTACCTGGGAAAATTGAAAAATATCCCGAGGAAGAGATTTGTGCATAGTCATTACTATAGGGAGATTTATCAAAGGTTGCAAAGCCTTTATCAAGGGTCTCGGAGTGTGGAAGACTATATGGAGACTTTGATGATTAGGGCGAATAGTTTTGAAGATAAGGGCTAGATTTATGAATGGGTTGAATAGGGAGATAGAAAATGTAGCGGAGTTACAAAATTATGTGGAGATGGAGGAACTACTACATGTGTCTATGAAGATGGAGAAACAAGTGAAGAGGAATGGGACATCTAGGTACTCATTGGGATCTTTGGGCTCCAATCCTTCATGGAAACCGAGGTGGGATAACAAAGGTGATGGGGCTGTTCAAAAGGGGAGAGCTGAATTTCGAAAGAGTAAAGAGGTGAATACTACCAAAGCTCCAATCAAGGTGGGAGCCCAACCAACGAGGAATAGAGACATCCAATGCTTTAGGTGTTTAGGATCGGGACACATTGCTTCTCAATGTCCGAACAAAAGGACAATGGTGGTGCGCAATGGAGAAGTGGTGAGTGAAAGTGAAAGTGATTCTGAAGACATGCCGAAATTGGAGGAGGTTGAGGAAGAAGCAAAGACGGAGTATGCTGTGGGAGAGTTGTTGGTCACGAGGCGAGCTCTTAGCGCTCAAATAAAGGCGGATGACTTGGAGTAACAGCGGGAAAACCTGCCTTTTCAATAGTGAGGTTGGGGTCACCCCCTTCTAAAAACACAAATCCAAAAGTTGACAAAAATTTCACCTCTTGCGCCGGACCTATGGTCGGTTCTGATAATGAGGAACATGTTGCTAGTCGGGGATTGGTTATCTTACTAGTAGTTTTTTATACCCTGCTTGTATATTGTCCTTTTTATATTTGTACATATCATTACATGCCGTACGATATTGATTGCTGGGCTTAGTGATTTTGTGCCTTAACCATTTTTGGTTTTGAAGGCTCACTACCAGCCCCTAGCGATTTTGAGCTAGTCAAGTTTTTGACTTTTTTTTCTTACCGCTATGCGTCGAGCTATGTTGATTATCGGGGCTTGGTGATTTTGAGCCTTAACTATTTTTGGTTTTGAAAGCTCACCACCAGCCCCTAGCGATTTTGAGCTAGTCAAGTTTTTGACTTTTTTGCTCACCACTATGCTTCGAGCTATGTTGACCATCGGGGCTTGGTGATTTTGAGCTTTAACCATTTTTGGTCTTAAAAGCTTACCACCAGGCCCTAGCGATTTTGAGCTAGTCAAGTTTTTGACTTTTTTGCTCACCGCTATGCGTCGAGCTATGTTGATCACCGGGGCTTGGTTATTTTGAGCCTTAACCATTTTTGGTTTTGAAAGCTCACCACCAGCCCCTAGCGATTTTAAGCTAGTCAATTTTTGACTTTTTTTGCTCACCGCTATGCATCGAGCGATGTTGGTCACCGGACTTGGTGATTTTGAGCCTTAACCATTTTTGATTTTGAAAGTTTACTACCAGCTACCAGCGATTTTGTGCTAGTCAACTTTTTGACTTTTTTTACTCACCGTTATGCATCGAGCTACGTTGATCACCGAGCTTGGTAATTGTGAGCCTTAACCATTTTTTGTTTTGAAAGCTCACCACTAGCCCATAGCGATTTTGAGCTAGTCAAGTTTTTGACTTTTTTGTTTACCTCAATGCATCGAACGATATTGATCATTGGGTTTGGTGATTTTGAGCCTTAACCATTTCAAGTTTTGAAAACTCACCACCGGCCCTTAGCGATTTTTAGCTTGCCAACTTTTAGATTTTTTTCCTCATCGCTATGTGTTGAGCTGTATTGGATCGTCGAGGTTGGGGTTAGGTAATTTGAGCCTTAACCATTTTAGGCTTTGAAAACTCACCACCAGTCCCTAGCGATTTTGAGCTAGCCAATTTTTAGGCTTTTTTGCTCACTACTATGTGCTGAGCTGTCTTGGATCGTCGATGTCGGGGTTAGGTGATTTGGAGCCTTAATTATTTCAGGCTTTGAAAGCTCAACACTAGCCCCTTGCAATTTTGAGCTAACCAATTTTTAGGATTTTTTGTTCACCGCTATGTGCCGAGTTGTCTTGGATCGTCGAGGTCGGGGTTATGTGATTTTGAGCCCTAACCATTTCAGGCTTTGAAAGCTTATCACTAGCCCCTAACAAATTTGAACTAGCCAATTTTTAAGCTTTTTTGCTCACCGCTACGTGCTTTACTTCAATTAGTTATAAACCAATATCTCATAGCAAAATTTATCTTGCCCAGATTTGGGAACGCAGTAGGCTCACCGGGACGTCCTAGCTAGGTTGGCCCTTTCGTAGTGCCCTCATCATCTGTCGCCACTTAGGCTTTTCATTTAAACAAATTTCGATCAGGTGTATCTATTGCAGGCATTACATCATGAGAATCCTAACTACAATATTTACATGCAGCCATTATATCAGAAATGAAGAAATAAAAATTCGCCTAGCAACTGTATTTACATGCAAGCACTATGCGGCTCGACTTCCCTGCTTGTTTGTCTACTGATAATACTGTTTGAGATGCTCGACATTCTATGGCCTACCTAGCAGCTTTTCCTTCTAGTCTTTCACGCTATAAGCTCCCTTTCCCAGACTCCGGATCACCTCGTATGGTCCCTCCCAATTCGGCTTAGCGCCCGGTAATACACCTCGGCGATGTTGTGCAACAAACGGGTCAACCCCTTGTATGTCACTCGAGCATCACACAAAAATATCCAAATTACTAGACAGACACTTCACCAATTTTCTCGCCCTGCTCCAAGCCTGTCCCCACACTGAATTCATGTCCCCTTGCTACCAAGATTTTTTTCGTAGTGTCAAGGGGTTCGATTCGTTTCCTTGGGGGCTCAAGGTCCAGAATCATCATTGGCAGTGATCCCTTCATCCGTATACTGTCCACGTAACACTTCCTCGAGGATTGCCTGATAATTTCTCATATATTTAGTTAATAAGCCCCACTTAAATAGGCGTTCGATCTCCTTCTTCAAGTGTATACACTTTCGGTTTCGTGTCCATGGTCCTTATGGTCCTAGTAGTTTTCCCTTCAAGTCTTTCAGGCTATAAACTCCATTTTCGAGACTCTGGATCACCTTGTATGGTCCCTCCCAATTCGGCTTAGCGCCCAGTAATACACCTAGGTGATGTTGTGCACCAGATGGGTCAACCCTTTGTATGTCACTCGGGCACCACGTAAAAATATCCAAATTACCATACAGACACTTCACCAATTTTCTCGTCCTATTCCAAGCCTATCCCCACACTGAATTCATGTCCCCCTGCTACTAAGTTTTTTTCCGAAGTGTCAAGGGTTTCTATTCGTCCCCTTGGTGGCTCAAGGTCCAGTATCATCATTGGCGGTGATCCCTTTGTCTGCATACTATCCACGTAACACTTCTTCGAGGATTACTTGTGGCCCTTCATACATCCCACACCTCGACTGGTTGAGAATTTCATCATTTAGTGATAAGTAGAGGGAATAGCCTCTGCGACATTCAGCAGTGGTTGACGACTGTAGATCGCATTAAATGCCATGGGGGTTTTGACAATCAGAAAGCTGGTTAAGATGACCACATTTGTAGGGTAGGTGCCCAATATTACTGGGAGCTCTACGACTCCTTCCGTTGTCACAGTAGCCTCTCCAAATCCTAGAAGGAGGGTTGACAGCACCTTCAACCTTTCCATAGAAATGTTTAATCCTTGAAATGCTTCCCAAGTGAGAACGTTTGCTGCACTCCCACGATCAACCAACACCCTTCTGACATTGTAATCTGCTATGTCACCGACTATCACCAAAGCATCATCGTGGGGGTCGCCACGACTATCAAATCCTCTTCATCAAAAGTGATGATCCGATCGAATCTAACCTTTTTCTGGATGGAATAGATCGCAACTGTTCGTGCATAGCTCTTTCTAGCAGAGTTTGAGTATCCCTTCGCTGCAGTTCTTCCAACAATCACATTTATGACACCCGCCCTAAGCGACGGTCGATCCTCGACCTTCTGCTTGCCTCGACCATTCCTCGTATATTTAGTCAATAAGCCCCACTTCAAGAGGTGCTCGATCTCCTCTTTCAAGTGTATACACTTTCAATTTTGTGTCCATGGTCCTTATGGAAATGACAATACTTGCTCTTATCATGCTTGCCAACTGACGCAGCCATTGGCCTCAGCCAGTCAAGTTCTTTCATATCCCTGATCTCCATCAATATTTTGGCCCACAGTGTATTTAAGGGGGTGAAGGATTTGACCTTCTCTCGTCTTTTCTGATGGAACGATTTGGAACATATCCCCTGCTTACGCTCTTATTTCTCATTTTGTCCTTCTCAACATGTTTTTGCACATCACCTAACTTTCATTTAAGCCTTCCCGTCTCCCATCACTCTTTAAGATTTTTCGTGACCTTCTCTGCTTCTTCTGCGTCAACATACTTGTCACCTTTCTTCAACAGGTCATGCATTGACTTCGGAGGATTTTTCGAGAGTGACATCTTGAAGGCTCGATTCTACATTTCATTCATTAATGCTGTCACTACTCCAGACATTAGAAGGTCTCTTATACCGAGTGTTGCCCGGCTGAACCTAGCCAAATACTCTTGCAAAGATTCATCCTTTTCCTGTACCACCTACATCAATCCAATAGCCATTTTTTGTTTCCTCTTGCTGCTCATAAAGTATGCTACGAAACTCCTGAATAGTTCATCACAGGTCCTTATAGACCTGGGTACCAGTGTGGCTACCCATTCTTTAGCCTTCCTCCTCAGTGTCGGGGGAAATGACCTGCACATCACTCCGTCCGGGACTGTATAAAGCCTCATCAAATCAACGAAGGTTTGCAAATGATCCAGCGGGTTCGTGACTCCATCGTATGCTTCTATCATTGGTTATTTAAAGCCCTTCGACAAAGGAATGACCAATATATCAGGGGCAAATAGATCTTCTTCCATAACCATTTGTCTACACTTGTCCTTCCTTCTAGTCAAGGTATAATCTATCTTCTGGGTCATCATCTCCTCTATCTTCTTTTTCAAGTTTGTCATGGGTTGGAGAATATGTGGAAACATAAACCCTGAAGCGTCTATATCTACTATTGTTGGCTGGCTACCAGACGGGATAACTGTCTGAGCCACTTGTGGGGGCTACTCAAGTGCGACCTCCCATGAACTCTACAGGGGGGTAACGATTTTCTGCGTTTGACTCTGCAACATGGTCATCATGACTGCTAACTGTGTCTCTAAGGCACTGAATTGGCCTCGCGTTCCGTACTGCAGTGGCGGTAGTAGGTCATGACCCCTTGCAACAAATTTCAACTCCGTATCTGTCGTGTTCCCGACCGTGCGTGTTTCACTCTGTGTCCATTTCCTTGACATAGCTTTCTTGTTCAGTGGTTTCCCACAGACGACGCCAATGAAATGATAGTGAGTTAAATTTCGATGGTATCCTAGACGTGAATGGAGTTCCGGTTGCTTCGATAAGCGGTTGCTACTTGTAAATGAGGTCGAGACTTTCTCCCCCATTATACCCTCGACGTGAAAATTAGTAATCGATTTTTTAGAAGTAGGAAGATAATATAATGAGAATTTAAGCAGTTGGGTGGTTTTCGTCCAACTCATTGTCATTTGTATAGTTAAGTGTATCATCAACCTTGTAGTGGTACCCTATGTGGGTTGACTTCTTTATTGTAGTAGGCGACCTATCATGGGGTCGACGACCTCGCAATGGTAGGCGGCATATGTGAACGTAGAGGGCCTTGGGATGGTAGGTGGCCCCATGGGGGTCGACGTCATGGTGATAGGCAGCATATGTAAATGTAGAGGGTCTTGTGGTGTTAGGCGGCTCCCTGGGGGTCGACGTCCTCATGGTGGTAGGCGGCATATGCGAACGTAGAGGGTCTTGTGGTGGTAGGCGACCTCATAGTGGTAGGTGGACCTATGGGGATTGACGTCCTCATGGTGGTAGGCAGCATATGTGAACATAGAGAGCTTTGTGTAGTAGGCAGCCTCATGGTGGTACGCGGCTCCATGGGGGTCGACGTCCTCATGGTGGTAGGCGGCATATGTGAACGTAGAGGACCTATCATATGGTGCTCTACGTGGGGTACATATCAAGTAGCTATTACCACAATGACTATCGTGGAGAATTATTAATACCGTCTTACATCACTCTTATTGCTTTTAATTGATTAATTCTAGTTCTTTGTTAATTAAACTCAATGCTCTCATTGTTACAAGTTAATGGTTTTATCCTCCCAAATCTTCTTCACTGGTTCATTTTTTATTTCCATTTTATCTCTTATAGTTAATTTATTGTGTTAACTACATCCATATTGAGAGGTAAGATGCACTATGATCCCATGAACAAAGTGTTTCTTATATTAAATAATAATTTCCTCATACCTATGGCCGATGATCCTTTGAAAAAAATTAATACTAGCGTCCCTACAGTTGAATCCTGACTGCGATGGATATCATTAATTTTGGAGCCAGTTTATGATCAATTTGAGTTTTAAGATAATAATAAATTCCAACTTAATAAAAATATGTGCAATTATTATTAGATGATATTTGAAATTTATTACGGGCTGAAACCTTAGATGTGAACAAATAGCTGTAAGTGTTATGCCCTAGGTCCAATCAACTTGGGACATAAACACTTTTAAA
>CAIGRB010103841.1:45227-56988 GCA_903798255.1 Fraxinus quadrangulata | reverse complement strand
CTCTGTGTGGATCACCATTGGAGACTGGACATTTGGACAGCTTGGATTGCAGATCTGATCGTTGGAGTTCAAGAAATAGCAAAGGAGTTTGCAGATATCATCAAATGTAGTATTTCTATCACAGTTTTTATCTAAACACAATGTAGATCCTTGTATGGGAATTGAAAATTGCTTATTTTTCCCTGCGCATGTTTAAGTAAATTCCCAACAATAGCCTTGCCTCCATCTTTTTTTGTACCCAAAGCTCCAAATCTGTGAAGTTGCTCCTTATTTGGACAAGAAACAAGGAGGATGAGTGCACAAGATATTTCGAAAATGGAGTTGGATGAAGAGAAAAAAAAAAAAAACTTGAGTCCTTGGTCAAAGAAATTGATGAACGCGAGGCTTTTTACGGGCAGGAGGAGAGAAACATTGAAGAAGAAGAGAAGAAGAAGGAGATTGCTCTGAAAAGGATTTATGAGCTAGGAAAGAACGTGGATGAATACAACAAATTGGACAAGAAAATGGAAGAACTGAAAAGAAAATTAGAGAAATATTAACCCACTTTTTACTATGTCCATATTGGAATTGGTTCTAATTGTTATTAATTATACCAATTTCCCAATTCATTTAACTTAACATTTAACTTCATTTTGGATTATTCTTGATTCTTTTTTATCGTAGTATCTGTATATTAATTTAGAATAGGTCCAATCGTTGGCGGATTGGTTCGGGTGTTTCAATACTCGGAATCATCCATTATATTTCGAGTATTTTCTTAATAAGCATAAATAAATAAATAAAATAAAATGACAACTAAATATATGTACATCCCATTAAACATAATATTTGGAGGAAAATTGTCATACAAGAAACCAATTTATAACGTGCTTCCACGCGGAGTCCTTATTATAGTAGGATTCAGTTACCAATATTAACACAACAGATTATACATATATTCTCTCGATACTTTTTTCCTCCCATTCATATCTACGACCAATTTTTTTGCCCTTTTTCACCTCTCATCCCTTGTTTATTCATTGATTTTGAACAAGAAAATAGAAAATCGAACCCAATTTATTATTGCTTTTTTTTTTTTTGGTTGCATTAGATCATGGGATTAAGATCTTTGTTCAACAGGCTGAAGAAACAACGCCTTCCAAGGACTGCCTCAAACTCGATGCCTATCAACTCCCGTTCATCGTCCTTGAATTCCAGATCACGGATCGAGGAGGAACTCGAACAAGTTTTCAAGAAATTCGACGTTAATGGCGACGGAAAGATCTCGGCTTACGAGTTGGGTTCGATTATGGGCTGTCTCGGCCACCCGGCGACTGACGAAGAGCTTGAGAGCATGATCAAGGAGATGGATGCCGACGGTGATGGGTTCATCAACCTGCAAGAATTCATTGAACTAAACACGAACGATATCGACTCGGTTGAGGCGCTCGAGAATCTTAAGGACGCGTTCTCGGTTTTTGACATTGACAAGAATGGCTCGATATCAGGCGAGGAATTGCAGAATGTGTTGAAGAGTCTTGGAGAAGAATGCACATTGTCCGAGTGCAAGAAGATGATAAGTGGGGTGGATGCAGATGGCAACGGCACGATCAGTTTCGATGAGTTTAAGGTCATGATGATGAAGGGATCGCGATTTGACGCCACCGTGGAACCCAAGATTGGTTGATTCTACATAGTATTAGAACTGAAAGATTCACAACGAATTATTGAATCTACAATATCTCTATTTTTAATGTTTATATATTTATCTCCATATGATCTTTTAAGGCTGGGAGTAGAGATTAATTCTTTAATGCATCATGACTTCATATAGAATGTAATCGTATGACACAGTGAATTGTGGCTGGATTATTGTGTTTAGTAATTTTTTTTTTTGCCATTTTTAGAGATTTAATTGATCTTTTTGTTCTTTTTCATGAGATAGAATCTTTGTAAATTTCATTACTATTCTTTGGTATTATTTGTCGGTTCTAAAATTAATTGTGTGAATGTTTGAGGCCCAAACATGTTTTTTTTCTTCTTAGTAAATTATTCTTTTTCCACATCTTTGTTTGGTGGAAACTTAATAGGATTCTAATTATCTTTCTTGATTTAACAACTGAAAAGTCTAGAAACACGATATTAAATTCAAGATACGAAATATCTTAACTTGACAAGAAGAGAACTTGCAAAAATTAAAGGACTGAACGCAAGTTATGTTTCAACCGTAGCTCTAGAGGTTCGGTGACCGCTTATAATATCTAATCCTCTATTGAGGATCTATTGAAATGGATATAGTTCAATTGCACTATAAAGCCTCAAATTGGCATGGAGGTTAGAAATGTTCATCCAATCCAAGAGAAAGTACACAACACTTATCTCTTTAAGATAAAATTACAAATCTACAATCTCAATTCTCAAATGAGACATTTAACAAAGAAAAATGAAGCAGATCAGAAACCCTAGCTTCAAGGAGAAAAGCAATCTAAAAAACGAAACCCAGAAGTTAGAATAATGTGTCAAGTGAAACGACACACAAATGTTATACACTGGAACCCAAATGAGGGATTTAACAAAGATAAATGAAGCAGATCAGAAACCCTAGCTCCAAGGAGAAAAGCTCTCTAAAAAATGAAATGCAAAAGTTAGAATAATGTGTCAAGTGAAACGACACACAAGTGTTATACACTGGAACCATCCAGAAGCCAAGCCAATGACCAAGATAAGGATAGGTGTCAAGATCCACTTGCACAATTCCACTAACAAAGTGGCACTTTATAAAAACATGCTTTCGGTATAAAATATTAGGGAGCACAACTCGGGTTCGAACCTTCATCTATGAAGGATTAAATTGGGTGCAACATTTTAATATTTCATTTGATTTAAGTACCAGTACATGCATAACAAAGTATCAACAGATAACAGCTTTAAACAATTATTATATTTGTTTAAATGTATTATTTTTGTCACCATATATGAATGATTAAATTGGGTAGCAACCTTACCAATTTTCAATATTCCTTTGGAAATAATCTCTCCTATGAAATGATATTTAATATTTATGTGTTTAGTTCTATCATGAAACATGAAATTTTTACTCAAATGTACATCACTTTGGTTATTAAAGAGTAGAATTGCATTTTCATCAACAAAACCAAACTCATTCAATAAACCACTCAACCAAATACCTTCTTTATAAGTATCAGAAGTAGCAATATATTCTGCTTCAGTTGAGGACAAAGCCACAATCTTTTGAGGTTGAGATTTTCTACTAATTATAGTACCATACGAAGTAAATAAATAGGATGAAGTTGATTTTCTATTAACTATATTTTCAGCAAAATCAAAATCAGTATAACCTTTTAAATTTACCCTATCTTTATTCATTTAAACACAAGACCAAAATTAGAAGTTCCTTTCACATATCTTAAAAGACATTTTAAAGTATTCATGTGTTCTTCCACAGGATTACTCATGAATCTACTAAGTATGCTAATGTTATGAGCAAGATTAAGTCAGTACATACCATCAAACACATAATAGATCCAATTACATTTGCATAAGGAATTTTAGACATTCTAGTAAATTCTTCATCATATTTCGGATATAATTCAGATGAAAGTTCAAAATGTTTTGCAAGATGCAAAATTACATGTTTAAAATCAAACTTTTTCAGAATTTTAACCACATAGTCACGTTGATCAAAAAATAACAGGTCTTTTCTTTATTTCTCAAAATCTGCATGTTAAGGATCTTTTTAGCAGAATCAAGATCATTCAAATTAAAATCAGATTTCAATTTTTGTTTGATATTCTCAATTCTAGATTTATTACAACTAGCAAGCAGCATGTCATCCACATAAAGCACTAAGTATAAAGAATTTTTACTTTCCTTTACGTTTATAATTAAGACAAGTATCATAGTTTCTTTTTTGAAAGCCAAGTTTCAAAAGAAAAGTTTAAAATCTTTTGTACTACTATCTTGAATCTTGCTTTAAGCCATACAATGATTTCTTTAGCAAGCAAACAACATTTTCAGAATCTTCTTTTATAAAACCAACTTCTTGTCTCATATAGATTTTCTTATCTAAATCACCATAGAGAAAAACTTTTTTAACATCTAATTGATCAATTCCCTATTTAACTTGAGCATCAAGGGTAAAAATCCATCTAATAATAGTATAATTATCTACATGGGAGAAAATTTCAGTAAAATCTTACTTTCTTTTTGTGTAAATCCTTTTGCAACAAGTCAGCCTTGTATCTAATACTTTTATTTCGCCTTCCCCTTCCTTTAGCACATAGATCCATTTGCAGTCAATTAGTCTATAGTTCTTAAGCCCCTCAAATAATTTCCAAGTTTATTTTTAAGGTGCGAAGACATTTCATCTTTCATAGTAGTTTTCAAATATTTAGCATCTTTATAGTTAATAGCATTATCATAGAAGTTTGACTATTTTTCAAATTGTTTTTGATATGTAAATAATGAGACAAAATTATCACAATCAAACCTAGCCAAAGGTCTTATCTGTCTTCTCTTCATGTCTCTTGTGAGTTGATACTCATCAAGGCGAAGAGTTACAGGGTCAAAATGGTCATCATGTTTAGTATCTTGATCATTTTCAGTTTCAAGTAAGAGAACACTTTCATGAAGACTAGATTCCTCAACTGCAGGTTTAGGACCTTTTCCCTCAATATGAGGAGTCTCTACATCAATTTGAACATCTTTTTCATTCAAGTCATATTTCTTTCCTTCTAAACATGGCACAATAGATTCATTTAAAATGACATTTTTTTCCTTATGATTACCCGATAATCTCTTTTACTTTTAACCCATAATCTTAATATTTTCACCATAACCCAAGAAAACACATTCAAGTGATCTAGATTCTAACTTATCAATTTTTTGATGAGCATATGCAGCTTTCAAGTGAAGAATACGACGTTGTTATTGAAGAAACATACCTTTAATATAATATTAAAAATTGCTAATTTATGTAAAATAATATTTTCTAGAATATTAATGTATTATTTTTCTCGAAGAACAATTTTATAAATATCATATTTTTGAAAAAATACTTTTTAATGCTCATGATATTACTACAACTTCATATATATTAATGCATGATCCAACACAATAATCACTTATCAATGTTCTTGAAGATTATTGTGTTTGTAAAAATTAAATCAAATAATTAAATCTCATGAAGAGATCTAACTTACATGCTATCTTATATTGTTTTATAGTTTCTCGTGCATGCATGTAATATTACATGATTGTCTTTAATGTATGTGCTATTGTTGCATAATTAAAATTGTTGACCCTAAAAAATGAGTTTAATAGATGTCGGGCCTACTTTTGCCATGTCAAGCATGATTTCGACACATTTTTACTGGGATAGCGGCGGTAATCAATCGGGACTAAACGCGGGAGGCACTTTCTGACAACGTACATTCGGACTCTGGCCAATAGAATGAAGGCAATCGCGCTAACAATGATCGTCAGATGTAGACCGAATTAATTTATGTAATGATAAAGAGGAATATGTGGAAGGATAGATGAGATGTTTATCTATTATCGAATTAATTTATGTAATGATAAAGAGGAATATGTGGAAGGATAGATGAGACGTTTATCTATTCTTCTCCATAGTTCGAATATATGTTTTTGAATATATGATTGTCCATTCTCTAATCAATCCTCCCACTTTCTATTGCAAAGTGGATCTATTTATACTATTTTGGCCAACGTGGTGATCGTTGGATCAGAACCACGTGGTATCATCTTCCTAACTAAGGCTTCACATCACCATCCATTCATACAATTAATACATTAATAAGGAGTCAGTCGCCATACATTACAGACTGACACACTATTATTGGAGACGTCACATCTGTCATTCCAGGGATCTTCGAATCTTTAGTGTAGCCGATATTGGCCTAAGGACTGTTAGCACTTCAGAGCTTCGGATAATTAGTAGGAGTCTTAGCTTCAAGCTTCAGTGCTTCTAATAAGGTATGGGGTCAGTACTAGCTATAGACTTCGGTGAAATGACATCGGATGTTTGCCTTTTTTCTCCATTTGACTGTGTTGACCTTCCCTGTTGACTTCCTGCCAACGTGGCCTCACTGTCAACGTGGCTACCTACATGGCAGTCTATTCTGGAGCCTCGAAGGCTAGGTGTAATAATAGTCCCCCAAGTCTATGCATGATTATTTATTTTATGCATGGATTTCGAGTATTTTGCATAATTTTAATTTTAATTTTTAATTAATTTAATTTAAATTTTTTGAATGACAAGTATCTTTTTGATCTGCCCTAAAAGAGGTCGTCAGAGTAGAGCAACCCCGAGCTACATTTCTTGAAGCTCCTCTGCTCATCCGAAGTTCTCTCATATGTCCGAGGTCCTTCATTCATCCGAGGTGCAAGAGATGGAGAGGGTCTGATCCTTACGTCATCTCAGAATTGATAATAACGAGGGGTTTGTCATTTTTAAATGATTTTGAAAGACACGAGGCGTCCTTAATTATGGCACGTCAATGATTTGATGTGGTGGCATGTTTCCAAGAAAAGACAGTTGAGGCGGCAGAACTTCCATTACACGTAACCATCGCTACATTAAATGAGTAATGATGGCTGTCTCCTACGTACTTTTGGCGAGTTTTAGGCCCATGAAGGCAAGTGATGTCGACGTCCTAATTTGGGTCGTAGAAGATGAAGCACCAGACGTGGTGAATGGCTCAGATTTAAATAAACCAAATGAACGGCTAGATGACCCGGATCAAGACCCAACGGTTGGGTTGAGCGGGTCAACCTATAAAAGGCGTGAAGTTTTGAGGGAAAATTTTCAACTTTTGGCACGAATCTTTTGCATCTTTTTTTTTTTTTTTTTCAAATCTTCGAAAACTTCCAAGTTTTTCCTTGAGATTTTGTTGAGTCTTCTGTCAAGTCTCATCCTTTCTTCTTGTTTCTTTGTCTACATATTTTGATGTTGTCTTTTCTCCATTTGGTTTGAGAAAATCGTAAGTATTGTCATTTGTTTTCTCTTTTTTTAGCTTTATAAAGGTTTAAACAATGGCTTCTTCAAAATCTGTCGGGGAAAATGTAAATATTAGCGAGTTGGCGAGTGAGATAGGTTTTTTAGTTACAAACACTATCGACCTCATCCGAGCCGTTGACGTTGGACGAGGTGCTTATGTTTATGGGGATAGCACTGGGGATGACGATGACACAGCTTGGGGGATAGCCAATATTCCATCCTATGCGAATCTGACCTACCTCGCAAACCTTAGGGAAAAATATAGAATCCCATATAACATTGAACTCCTATCTCCATCTCCTGATGAGCGAGCCTACTACCCGAGGTAGGGTTACGTCGCCATCAGTGAGTTTCTTCTAAAGGCTAGGCTTGGCCTGCCTTTTTATCCTTTTTTCCGAGCCATCCTTAGACTATATGGGTTGGCCCTTACCCAGCTGTTCCCTAATGCCTGGACCCAATTAGTGGGGCCTTATATCCTCTGGAAAGAGACTTCCCTATGCGAGGTCTTCCAAACCATTTATCAGCCTCGATCCTTAGGCAATGGGGGTTCTAAGGGTTGGTATTCTTTGTGCCCGCGGAGGGCACATTCTCCTTTTGTGTTGGGCCTCCCTACATCCATCAAAGGATGGAAAGATACCTGGTTATGGGTTCGGGAGAAGTAGCAAAAGTGCGAGGGTGACACTGTCCCCTATGTTAAAGTCCCAACCTCCTACTCCGAACCTAGTGAGTGTCATTTCTACACTTTATTTATTACAGTTTGTTGGAACTTTTATTGATTGTGATCATTTTACAGGGTTTGTGGAACGCTTCGGTTTTGATGAGAGTGGGACACTTTTTCGAAAATCTACTGCCGGCCCTCTTCATCCCATGACTTTGAGCATTTAGTCATTCCCCAACAGTTCTACGAAGAACTTTGCTTAATAGCTCAAAGAGGTATGACAATTTATGTTCATTCCTTGATTTATCATTGATCTATTTTCTCACTTATGCATGACCTTGTGTTTTTTTGTTGTAGAAAACTTTGAGAAGATAAAACCTCCCACACCCGACATGGCCACAATCTTGGCTGTCACCTCGACAGCTGGTCGTAAAGGCATGAAACTCTCATCTGCTAGAGGAAAGTAGGTGAGGGATAAATTAGAGAGGGTCAGCAAGAAGGCTGCCTCTCAGGAGGAAGGATGCCCCCCTTAACTAATAAAGGGAACAAACTAGCCATGGAAGAGCCTAAAAAGAAGTTTAGGATGTCCACCACCGGGGTGGGAAGTTCTAATGACATTCCTCCTCCTCGCTCCGAAATGCCTACCGGGGAAAATTTATTGGCTGCTTTGATTGCTGTAGCCTCTGGGAGGTAGAAATGGCCAGCTGCCTTGGAGTCCTAGAGGCAAGAGCTTGCCAAGAAGTCGAAGGCTTTGAGTGACTCCACAACTTTAGATTGCCCTCAAGACAAATCGACCTTAGTCAAATGGCCCACCGAGCTCGAGTCGGAAGTTCTTGCACTCCTGCCTTCGGAGGTTCAAACAGCCACGGTGACATTCCACCAGTTCTGGACCGAGAAGTGGTAAAATTTGCTGAGATAAGTGACTTCATGGACGTTGTTGTCACTATGGTGGCTCAGGCAGTAAGGTCATTGGGCCTGGCCATAGATGTGGAGGTCCTCTTAAAAACCCACCAACGAAAAAATAAGGATTTTGTGAACAAAGCCACTCAGACAGAGAATGCTGCCAAGAAAGCTAAGGCCGAAGCTGAGGAGTCAGCAAAAAAAGTAAAAGAGGAGTCCATGAAGCTCACTTCAGTTCTAAAAGAAATTGAGAAGTTGAAGAAAGAGGTTCACTTGTCTCAAAGTGAAGTGACATCACTTACGAAGCGAGTTGAAACATCTGACGCTCATTAGCATCTTAAAGCTGAGGCACTTGAGAAGGCTAATAAGGAAAATTCTGCCTTGAAGGGACAAGTGAGGAACTGACATCCCAAGTAGTTGGTCTTATCGAGGAGGTGAAGACGGTTCGAAGCGATGCTGAACGTGCCAGGAGTGATGCTGAGAAGTCTTTCATAGCTAACTAGGGATGGAAAAAAAGCTTGTCGGCTCAGGCGGCTCGGGTTCGGCTCGAAAAAAGCCCGAGCAGGGCCTGAGAAGTCTTTCATGGCTCTAATTTCTATTTAACTGAGGCATACCAGGGGTTCGGGACGTATTGGAGGAGGTATGCCTATACCAAAGTCATCGAACGGCTGGAAGTGCATACCAGAGACATCAACATTTTCGAGCTAAGGACCGAGTTTCTTGAGGAAGATGGTGGGAGTCTAAACCCCAAACTCCGACTGAGGGGGTCCAGTAGATTGAAATGGATGAAGATGCTGCTGAAACAGTAACCCCTGATGCTATTGTACCTTTCGTAGCTCCTCAACCCCCCCTTAAGCTTAGAAACTTAGTTACATTTATCTTTGTTCAAGTATAATGACCTTGGCCCATTTAATGTAAATAGCTTATGTCAATTAATGAAAATCCACTTTCTTTGTTCAATTCAACTTCTATATTTATTATTGCTTGAGTTTTATGTGCTTGTCAACTTATAACTTGACGCAGTCGTATTTTAAAAACTTTGGTCCTAAATTTAACTTATAAACTTAAGAACAAGCTTACGCGAAGATCCTTACTCACTTTACTATCTTATCGAACTTGACATTCACGCTATTGAGGTCGAGTGTTAATGAAAATCACTTTACTTAATACTGACTTAAACGTTAACAATATTAGACCTTTCAAATCTTCTTCTTAATACTGACTTAAACGTTAACAAATTCGTTCAAGTGTTAGAAGGTTCCATGCTTTTATAAGGTCGGATAATTGGTTCATCCAAAGCCCTGGCAATAATTTCACATTTTTTAGAGGGTAAATTCATTCTTGTCGATGTATCTTCTAGGTGCTTGGCTTTTTCGAAGAGAGTTTTGATATGTAACTATATAAATACCAGATTTCATTAAATCAGAAGCTTTTTTACATAAGATGTCTTATTGATAGTACTTACGCAGATGTTCTGCATTCCAAGGATGAGGCTGTGCCTTCCCATCCATGTCTGTGATTTTGTAGGTCCCAGGTCGGACCTTTTCGCTGATGCTGTAAGGACCGTCCAAGTTGGGACCCAAGGTTCCCGATCCATGCTATTTTGAATTTAGGAACACCCTTCGCAATACTAGTTTGTTTAAGCGAAATGACTTCTTCTTTACTTTCGAATTGTAATATCTGGTCATTTTTATTTGGTACATGGCCAATTTGACCTGCGAATCACCCATCCTCTCTTCGAAGAGGTCCAGCCCACAACTTCTTATCTCATCGTTACTTATCTCGTTGAAATGTATTCACTCGGGAGATGTCAAACCTACCTCAATGGGACTTATAGCCTCAGCGCCATAAGTCATAGAGAATAGGGTCTCTCTAGTAGTGGTTTGGCTCGTTGTCTGGATTGCCCAAAGTACCCGAGGTAACTCGTCAACCCATGCTCATTTGGAAGCATCCATCTTTCTCTTCAAAGTGTATTTTATCGTTTTGTTGATAGCTTCCACTTGCCCATTGGCCTAGGGTGATGTCGGGAGGAAAAATATTTCTTAATGCCCAACTCTTCACACATATTCCTGACCTTCTTGTTGTCGAACTACCTATCATTATCTAACACGATTGAATGGAAAATTCCGAACCTAAAGATGATATTCTTCCAACGAAACTTGGAAGTATTGGCCTCGATTATCTTTGCCAGTGATTCGGCTTTTACCCATTTTGTGAAATAATCAATGAAGACAATTGTGAAGCTAGAATTCTCTCTCCATTTGGGAAGAGGTCCGATCAGATCGATTCTCCACTTTGCAAATGGCTAGGGGCTAGACACTACACTCAACTCTTGTGAAGGTTGTCTTTGAATATTGGCGGAGCATTGGCACTTGTCATACCTTCTAACAAATTGCTGCGCATCCTTTTTCAAAGTGGGCCAATAATATCCCTGTCTGAGCACTTTTTGTACAAAAGACCAACCTCCTGTGTGATTGTCGTAAATTCTCCCATGGATTTCCCTGAGTACATAACTTGCTTGCTCCCTTCTAACATACCTTAGCAGTTCGTCTTGGAAGACGAAGTGGGCAGACCCCCTTCTGAGCTTCTTCTTTCTCTATAGGTAGGGTCTAATCCTTGATGTAGCATATTATAGGCTTCATCCAAGGTGGGGTATTCTCAACATACATTACTGTCCCACCTACATCAGTCGAGGGTCTAGAGAGATGCTCAATTGGCACCACCGTTAGTAGCTCGGGGTCTATACTACTTGCCAACTTTACTAGTGCATCGGTGGTATACTGTCGTAGGCACCCAAAAATAATACCTTAACCTCTAAAAACTAATGTAGCAATGAAAGTAAGGATCGATCCCACGAAGAGTATGTAATTTAATATTTTATACTCCGTACAATGATTGGGGGGTTTTGTTTGTAATGAAGTCAATCTATAACAATGAAAATTAAATTAACGAAAATAATCAAAAGACTAACCTTGGTCTAAGTCCACATCCACCGTCGAAAATCCACAATTGATCATAGATGCAAGGATAATCAATTCATATTTCGAACATTCACCGTTGGAATAATTTTCCCATCTTTCCTTAATTTTAGTTAGTTAGAAACCAGTGTTCTAATTAACCCTAATTATTAAATAATTCCAGACCAGCGCTCAAGATTCAATTTAATAACAGCTTTACACAATAGA